>PVLC010031953.1:0-18362 GCA_004027655.1 Graphiurus murinus | reverse complement strand
AAAAAAAAAAAAAAAAAAAAAAAAAAAAAAAAAAAAAAAAAAAAAAAAAAAAAAAAAAAAAAAAAAAAAAAAAAAAAAAAAAAAAAAAAAAAAAAAAAGATGCATCGAGACCAGACAAAAAAAGGATAAAACACACACAGTCACAAGGACAATGGGGGCCACCATGGAAATGATAAAGAAATAAAAATGACCTCAAGTGCCAGATGGAGGAGATGGGTCCCAGCAGGGCCGGCCTGCCTCCGTCTGGGTAGAGAGACGGGTGTCTGGTCCTTCTTTGTCAAGAGCGTCAGCTAGATCTTGCATCTGCAGGTGGCTCGCCTGTGTGCCGAGGTTGGAGGTGATCATGCAGGTGATGATGTAGGGCGTGGTTAAGCACCATAGCACCGTCCCAAGCTCCATGTTCAGCTCCTTGACCCTCCCCCAAATATGGCCTTTGGGATTTGGGGGGCTGGGAGAGGAGATTGCCAGATAAAATACAGAGATCCAGTTAGATTTGCATTTCAGATAAACCGTGAATATTAATTACTTGAAGCATAAAGATGTCCCCTGTTCATTTAGGGTATATGTCTAGTAAAAATTATTTGCTGTCTGTCTGAAACTGAAATTCATCTGAGTCTCCTGCATTTCTCTTTGCCACCTTGAGCAGGTGTGGGTGCTGGCCGTCAGCCAAGCCACTCCTTCTGTCTCTGCGGTGCCTCTGGGGGTCCTCATTAAGAAGTGACTCAGGAGCTGGGCGTGGTGGTGCATGGCTGTAATCCCCCAAGTACTTGGGAGGCTGAGACAGGAGGATGGCAGGTTTCAGGCCAGCCTCAGCAACTTAGCGAGGCCCTCGGCAACTTAGTGAGACCCTGTTTCAGAATAAAAAAATGAAATAGGGCTGGGGATGTAGCTCGGAGATAGAATGCCCTTGAGTTCCATCCCCAGTACCTAAACCAAAACCCAAAACACACTAGGTAGGTGCCAAAGAACACCTTCACTCCAATATTTATTCATGTATGTGTGTGTGTATGTATGTATGTGTTTGTGTGTGTGCGTGTGTGGTACTGGGGATTGAACCCAGAGGCATTCTACCTCCAAGCTACACCTCCAGCCTGAGTACACATATCTACGGCCTGCTTGTGTTTGCGCTTTAGTAACTGTGCACGGGACTCTGTAGTGCACTAGCCGTGGCGCCTGGGCTGGGTGCTTGTGACTGACAGGTGTGGAGGGGCTGGGCCAAGGCAGGGCTGGGCCAGAGAAGGAATGCCATGTGGAAGCCCCTGCCCCCTGGCTATTGCTATGTCTCCATCTCCAGAGCTTCAGTGGAGACTTTAGCAAGAAACTAGTAGCCAAAGTCCCCACACAGTACAGCCAGGCCTCACCAGACAGGAGTGACCAAGGAGGAGTAGGATCCTAGCAAGAATGGGGTCTGGCCCCGGCAGATCTATTAGCATTGTTCACCGGGCCCTGGGCCTGACTGTCCATGGTTTTTCCACCTTTGGTCTGTTTGTAATCTTCATCTCTTTGGTCACATTTTAGAAAAAAAAAAAAAAAATTGACAGGCCAGGCATGGCGGCGCATGCCTGTAATTCCGGTACTTGGGAGACTGATACAGGAAGACAACAGGTTCGAGGACGACCTCAGCAAGTAATGAGACTCTCATCAACCTAGTAAGACCCTGTTTCAAAACTAAAAAAAAAAAAAATAGGACTGGGGGTATAGCCTGGACATAGAAGGTCCCTGAGTTCCATCCCTAGTACCACCAAAAAAAGAAAAAAAAATAGAAGAAATTGATGTTCTCCAAATAGTTATTCAAAGCTACCACTGAAGATGTCCTTTAATGATGGCGTAGAAAACTCCAATGCTTTCCTGTTTAAGAGTGAGAGAGCAGGCCGGGCGTGGTGGCGCACGCTTGTAATCCCAGCATTCGGGAGGCTGAGACCGGAGGATCCGGGTTCGCGGCCAGCCTCAGCTACCTAGTGAGGCACTCCGCAACTTAGTGAGACTCGGTTTCAAAATAAAGAATAAAAAAAAATAGGGCTGGGGGTATAGCTCGGAGGTAGAATGCCCCTGAGTTCAATCCCTAGTACCGCAAAAAAACAAAACAAAAAAAAAAAAAAAAAAAAAAGAGTGAGAGAGCAGGTGTCAGCATCAGCTGGGCATGGAGGTGCACTCTTGCAATCCTGGTACTTGCAGGAGAATCACAGACTCAAAGCAAGCCTTGGCCACTTAGTGAGGCTCTCAAGAACTTAGTGAGATGCTGTTTCCAAAAAATAAAAATAACAACATAGGCCAAGGGGTGTAGAATGCCCCTGAATTCAATAGCTAGGATCTTCTCCCAAGAACAAAAGAAAGAAGTAAGAAAAGAAAGAAGAAAGGAGGAAGGAAGGAAGGAAAGAGAGAAAGAAAGAAAGAAAGAAAGAGGGAAAAAAGGGAGGAAGAGAGATAAATAAATAAATAAATAAAGGGAGAAAGAGTGAGAGAAAGAGAAAGAAAGGAAGGAGGAAAGAAGGAGGGAGGGAGGGAGGAAGGGAGAGAGGGAGGGAGGGAAGGAAGAAAGAAGGAAGGAAGAAAGGAAGGGAGAGAGAGAAATAAATAGAGTGAGAGAGAAAAAGAGAGAAGGAAGGAGGAAGGAAGGAGGGAGGGAAGGAAGGAAGGAAGAAAGGAGGGAGGAAGGGAGGGAAGGAAGGAAGGAAGGAAGGAAGGAAGGAAGGAAGGAAGGAAGGCAGGCAGGCAGGCAGGCAGGCAGGCACATGGTACTGGAGAGACGCCGGCCAGGGCCGGGCCCTCAGCAGCTGGCTCTTTCCTACCCAGCAGCCGAGTAGGTCTGCCCAGCACACCCCGCTCCTGGAACCCTGGGGCAGCAAGCCGAGAACACTTGCGTTTAGGCTTGAACGCTGCGAACCCCGTGTCCCCGAGTTCACACTGTACTTGGGGAGTGAGCGAGGGTCTATAAGACCTCAGCAGTATTTGGAGTTGGGAGTGAGCCAGGCTATCAGAATAGGAAACCACCCCATCACGTATCGCTTAGTGACATGTGGCCTCCTGTCAGACAGTGAGCAGACGCGGGGTTTTCTGTGTACTTACAAGAAATGTAGTTTTTTAAAAGACAAAGAGTTGATCAGCAGGCTCGGGGCATGTTTAGCTTTTCCGTGCTGGTTGTGTGGGGCTCAGTGGTCCAGGGGCAGATGCGGCTCGGGCAGCAGGAGCCGGAGGCTGGAGGGGGGAGGGAGCCTCCTGCCAGGGATCAGAAGCAGAGCCCACTCCTCAGAGAAAGAGGGAGACCACCCAGAGAGAGGAAACGCTTGCTCGGCCAGGTCTGCAGGGGTTGCATCCCCTCCGGTTTCTGAAAAGAGAACTCGGCTGATTTTGCAAACCAGCATCTCTCCAGAGCTTCCGAGTGTACGCTGCAGAACTGTGCGTGCGTGCTCAGAGCCAAACGCTGATGGCTTTTGGATAGGAAGCCAGCTCTGAGCAGCACCTCAGCCCACCAGCACGTCTCCCCTGACGGACCCGTGCTAGCTGTCAGTCATCTGTACCTCTCCGACCTAGACAAGCCGGAAGCCAATCACGGGCGCTGTTCTGAACCCTTCGAGAAAGCGGAATCCCTGAGTCAGGTTCATCCTGTCTGGGGTCATCAGGATGCGACGCTGGCCGAGGAGAGCCCTCATTAAAGGGGTGGTCTGTGAGCAATCACATCCATTAATAATCCTGCGGCGGAGGGAGGGAAGCAGGCCATGGGTGACAGCGAACCACGTGCGATTCTCAGTGAATCCAGCTAATTATAGCCTTTAATTTCACTTCCCAAGGATCCAGGATACCTCCTTGCAAAAGCACGGAGCATGGTAAACTCCCTCCCATCTTTAGGACTAAAAATAATTATACTCATGATTAATAAGGAAACGTAGAAATCCGCCCCACGGTGGAGGAGGGGTTTTCCAGCACCTGTACCCGGGTCTCCGGCACACCTGGGGGAAGCGTCTTGTAGGGCGGCGCTCCACGTGGCTGGAGGGGGCAATGAGGAATGTGCCCAGCGCTGTGCTGGCTGCCTGCTCCCTGCCACCCCGGCACGCTGGTTTCTCGTCCTCCGCTCATCCGGGAGCAGAGGAGCGTCTGTCCCTTGTGAATTCACTCACCACCAAGGGACCCTGAAGGACACGCCCAGCGGCTGCCAGGGGCCGGGGCAGGAATGCACAGCTCACTCGGACAGGAGGTGCGTGGGGGAGGTTTCTGGGGCAGTGAGACTGATCCGAATTATATGAAGGGTAGACCCACGTCCTTGTACGTTTGTCCAAACCTAGAGTAGACTGTCCAACACCAAGAGTGACCCCCGATGTAGACCAGGGACCTGGGGTGACAAGGGTGTGTCTGTGTGGGCTCCAGACACCGTGCAGGGCAGAGGGACAGATGTCCACCAGAGGGAAGTGAGCTCTCAGGTTGAGTGACAAGACCTTGGAGAAGCAGGAGCATTAAAATAATAATAATAATAATAATAATAATAATAATAATAGTAATAATAATGACAACAAGGCTCTCTTGCTCCGGTCTGTGGCACTGGCGGCAGGATGTGGAAGTGTTGTGGTCTTGTTGCTGCCAGCAAGCTCCGTAGTCACTGCCAGGACCAGCAGTGGCATGATAAATAACCCAAAAAAGCCCAGGTAGGCACAGCTCTGAAGGATAGCCCTTTTGGAGGTGCTTCCCCCTGCACAGGAAATTGTGCTGGGAAAAGCAGGCGTTGAAGCCAAACAGCCGAATTCTGCCATCAGGAAGTGTGTCAGGGTCCAACTGACCAAGAGCAGCAAGAAAACCACAGCTTTGGTAGCTAAGGAGGGTTGTTTGGACTTTATTGAGGAAAGGGATGCGGTTCTCCCTGCTGGATCTGGTTGAGAAGGTCATGCCGATGATTGTATTTCTGGAGTATGTTTTAAGGTGGTTAGAGTTGCCGCTGTATCTCTTTTGGCTCTATTCAAGGGAAAGAGGGAACGGCTAAGATCATCCATTTCGATGATGAAAACGCCGTAGCAGTACTTTTTTATATTTAAAAAAGGCAACAGAGCCGGGTATGGTGGCGCACGCTTGTAATCCCAGCATTTGGGAGGCTGAGACTGGAGGATCCGGGTTCGTGGCCAGCCTCAGCTACCTAGTGAGGCATTTCGCAACTTAGTGAGACCCTGTTTCAAAATAAAGAATAAAAAATTGGGCTGGAAGTGTACCTCGGAGGTAGAATGCCCCTGAGTTCAATCCCCAGTACCACAATAAATAAATAAATAAATATAAAAAAGGCAACAAATTGGGTTACCAATTCCAGATTCGAGCAGAAGCAGCAACACAAGAAGAGAGAGACTACATTTTAAGGCAAGTTTTAAGTGACACATGAGGAAGAGTTAAGCAGAAATACGAGATAGTGAGATGTCCTAATGGAAATAACCAACACAGGGGATAAATGCAGGAATGAATTCAGCTGGGGAATGAATCTGTTATTGGAGGAGCCCAGCTTGAGATCTCCGACCAGAAAAAATAAGGAAAACGCAAAGAAAAGAACATGTAGAAGAAAAGCTGTAGCATAAAGAAGAAAGAAGTTGAAGTGCTAACATCTGGGCAATAGAAGCCCAACGAGGAGAGAAGTAAAGATATAGAAGAGGATGTATTTGGAGGAAAATGTGGAGATAAAATCCCTAGGATTAAGAAAAGGACAAAAGTTTTAGACTGAAATGATCTTAGATTGCCAGGCGAGAGAGAGAGAGAGAGAGAGAGAGAGAGAGAGAGAGAGAGAGAGAGAGAGGGAGCCTACACACTCAGAGTGAAATTTAAGAATAACTAAAAGTTCTGAAAACTTCCAGAGAAGAAGAGAACAGATACAAAGAACAAGAATCATGCGGATTTCAGTTATTTTCAACAGCAATATCGGGTGCAAAAAAGACAATTTGGAGTGACATTTTCAGAGCAAAGAAGAAAAAGAACTGAGAACATAGAATTTTATATGCAACCAAATTGCCGTTCAAATGTGAAAGCATAGTAAAATCTCCCACTATACTTTGTTCTGTATGACACAGTAAAGAACAAAACAAAGAAACTACAGATACAAGGATTGGAAAGAAGGAAAAATTGTATTATTGTCAAATATGGCTATTTATATACCCCCCCAAGTCCCCAGAAAATCTATTAGAAACTGGAGAGTTTAGCAAGTTGGCTGATACAAAAGTCAGTTTAATATACAAAAGTCAGTTACTTTCTATATACCAGTGGAACAAAAACTACAAAATATAACTGAAGAGAATGTATCGTTTGTACTAGTATCAGAGAATGTCAAACACTTGGGAAAAGTTTGACTTTAAAACGTTTAAGGCTTATACAAGAAAAAGTATAAAACTTTAGTAAGTGCTGTAAATAGAGGAGCTCTAATAAATGAATTGGAAGATTTTATATCACTAAAAATGTCATATTTTGTCATGTATTGACTATAGCCAGTGCAATTGTGGTCCATATCCAACTGGACCTTTTCATGGAACTTGACAAAATCATTATTCAGAAGGTCAAGAGAGCCGGGCGTGGTGGCGCACGCTTGTAATCCCAGCATTCGGGAGGCTGAGACCAGATGATCCTGGTTCAAGGCCAGCCTCAGCTACCTAGTGAGGCACTCCGCAACTTAGTGAGACCCTGTTTCAAAATAAAGAATAAAAAATAGGGCTGGGGGTGTAGCTTGGAGGTAGAAAGCCCCTGAGTTCAATCCCCAGTACCGCAAAAAAAAAAAAAAAAAAAAGAAGGTCAAGAGATCAAAAATAGAATCCTTTGAAGGAGGAGAGCATGGAAAGGCACTTTTCTATCATATATCAGGGCTTGTTATGAAGCTACAGCAATTAAGATTGTGCAGCTTTGTCACGAGGATTGACCAAGTGAACAATACATATATTCCCAGAAATAATCTCATGTACTTATGGAACATCGGATTATAATAGAGGTAGCATTTCAAAACATTGACAGGAGGAGTTGCTTAATAAAGTAAATTGGGAAAAATAGTATCGTTACCTATATGAAAAAGTATGGACTCAGGTGTGGTGCCTGTAATCCCAGTACTTGGGAAGCTGAGACAGGAGGATCCCAGATTTGAGGCCAGCCTCAGCAATTTAGTGAGACCCTATTTCAAAATTTTAATATAAACCGGGTGTTGCCAGGCGTGGTGACACACGCTTGTAATCCCAGCATTCGGGAGGCTGAGACCAGATGATCCTGGTTCGAGGCCAGCCTCAGCTACCTAGTGAGGCACTCCGAAACTTAGTGAGACTCGGTTTCAAAATAAAGAATAAAAAATAGGGCTGGGGGTATAGCTCGGAGGTAGAATGCCCCTGAGTTCAATCCCCAGTACCTAAAAAAAAAAAAAAAAAGCCGGGTGTGGTGGTGCATGCTCGTAATCCCAGTACTTGGGAGGCTGAGACAGGAGGATTAAAGGTTCCTGGTCAGCCTCAGCTACTTAGGCCCTCCGCAACTTAGTGAGACCTTGTTTCCAAATAAAATAATAAAATAGGGCTGGGGGTGTAGCTTGGAGGTAGAATGCCCCTGGGTTCCATCCCCAGTACCTCAAAAGTAAAATAAAATATAAAAATAAATATAAAATAAAAATAGAATTGGGATGGGGATGTAGTTCCGGTATAGAATGCCCTTGGGCTCCATCTGTAGGATCACACAAACACACACATGCATGTGTGTGCGCACACACAGATATATACGGTAGTATTTGACCCCTAGCTCACACCATATTTTGAAAATCAACTTAGGCGAATGGAATTAAGTGTCAAAAACCTGTTACAGGAAAATACAGAGGAAAAAAAGGTCTTAAACCAAACATACAAAGTTAATATTTTAAAAACCAACAGATTTGAGTATGTTAAAATTAAGGAGAAATTAAGTGCTTTAAAAAAATCAATATATTGAAAGGTATGTAAGAAATGAAAAGTCTTTAAAAAGGCCATTTTGGGGAAAATATTAGCAGTAATTTTAGAAATTGGCATGAAGAACATTTAAAGAGCCCTTGCAAGTCAAGAAGAAAGAGCCGGGCGTGGTGGCGCACGCTTGTAATCCCAGCATTTGGGAGGCTGAGACAGGAGGATCCGGGTTCGCAGCCAGCCTTAGCTGCTTAGTGAGGCCTTCTGCAACTTAGTGAGACCCTGTTTCCAAATAAAGAATAAAAAATAGGGCTGGGGGTATAGCTCGGAGGTAGAATGCCCCTGAGTTCAATACCCAGTACTGCAAAAAACAAAACAAAACAAAAAAAGAATAAAAAATAGGGCTGGGGGTATAGCTCGGAGGTAGAACACCCCTGAGTTCAATCCCCAGTACCGCAAAAAAAAAAAAAAAAAAAAAAAAGAAGAAAGTATAAACTGTCCCAATAGATAGAGAAAAGTCAAAAGACAGATAATAATATTGTGGAAAAGGAAACATATGACCAATAACTATAAAAAGAGGCAGTCAACCTCACTGATGAGCAGTGAAATTCACATCAAGACCACAGTGGGCCACATTTAGCTTCCATTTGATGGGCAAAAATGTAAAGGCCTGCCAAATCCAAGTATCAGAAGGAATTGCCACAGGTCTGAGGATCGGAGGATGTCCCCCCAAAGGGAGAGGGGACCTCAACTTGGCCCTTGCACGCTTTTGACATACGTCACAGGAAAGAAGTTCAGCACACGTCAGAAAGGCACAAGCAGAGATTTATTTAGGACAGCAAGTAATACACGCTGGAAGGGGCAGAGTGTGCAGGGGAAAACTTTGTAAGCAGCAAACTTGAGAGGAACGTGGTGTCAGCCTGGCGAGCGCAGTCCTTTGAATCAAGGAGCACAGGGCAGGTCGTGGTGGTCTGGTTCTTTGGGGGATCTCTAGTTGATGTTGTCTAGTTGCTAGGTAACATTTGGGAGATACATAGGACTCTCACAATATTTTTTCTTGGCTTTATTTAGTCTGAAAAAATTAACTGTGGAAGCTAGCAATGTGTGTAGGCATTAATTTCCTGGACTCACAATATTCCAAGATTCAAGGAATGTTTAAGAATATATGTCTAGAGGAAAACCAGCTTGGGTAGTAAAGGTGAGGGTGGTAATGGAGCTTCTTAGATTTAAAGTTACAGTTTCTTTTTTTTCTCCCTGTTAATCTCCTTTCTTACTTATCCTTATATTCTCAGGATGAGGATCATCAGGCTTCTTATCATTGCAGGAAGATAGTTGGGCATTATCTCTTAAACTTGAACACTCCCATAGCCTGTGACCTGCCAGTCCTATTCCCCAGAATGCTCTCAAGAGAAACACTTGCATATGTATAAGACCTGTATAAGAATGCTCATAGTATTACTGATCATAATAGAAAAGACTTGGAAGCCGGGCGTGGTGGTGCACGCTTGTAATCCCAGCATTTGGGAGGCTGAGACCGGAGGATCCGGGTTTGCGGCCAGTCTCAGCTACCTAGTGAGGCACTCCGCAACTTAGTGAGACCCTGTTTCAAAATAAAGAATAAAAAATAGAATGCCCCTGGGTTCAATCCCCAGTACCACAAAAAAAAAAAAAAAGAAAAGACTTGGAAACAACTGAAGAGCCCACTAACAGGAGAATGATGCACTGGTATTTTATTTATAAGATATGATACAGAAATCAAAACAGCCAGACCACAGCAATGTGTAACAGCCTGGATGAATCTTACCTGCCTATGGTAAGTTTACAAAGCAAAACAAAACACCAAGTTTCAAAAAACTGCCTTGAGTAGCTTACCATTTTTATAAAGTTGGAAACAATAGGAGCCAGGTGTGGTGATACATCTCTGTAATCCCAGTACTTGGGAGGCTGAGACAAGAGGATTACAGGATTGAGGCCAGCATCAGCAACTTAGTGAGGCCCTCAGCAACTTAACAAGACCGTATTTCAAACAAACAAACAAACAAGCAAACTAACTAACTAACTAACTAACTAACTAACTAACTAACTAGCTAGCTAGCTAGCTAGCTAACTAACTGTAGGCTAGAGGTATAAAAGTCAGAGGTAAACACCCTTGGGTTGGGTTCAGTCTCCAGTATCCCCCCAGTGAGAATTTTTTAAAGATCAATTGGCAGAATGGATTCAGAAAAAAATCAAGACCTAACTATAATGCAGTCTATGAGAAGCTGACTTCAAATAGAGTGATATAAGTAAATTAAAAGTAAACAGATGGGGAAAGATGTAAACATTAATTAAAGGAAATCAGGAGTGACAATTTATTATCACAAAAAGTGGACTTCAGAATAAAACAAATTACCAGGGATAAGAAGAAACTTTACACAGTAATGAAAGGGTCAATACACCAAAATATATAGAAATCCCAAATGTGTGTGCACTGAGTACTGAGATTTCAAAATACATGAAGCAAAATTTGATAAAACAGAAAAGAAAAATAGACAAATCCACAATTATGGTTTGGAACTTCAATATCCTTCTCTCAGCAGTTGATAAAGTTATTGGACAAAAAGTCAACTAGGAAATAAGAGATTCAAACACCACCATTAATCAATAATGGTGTTGAACATTTATAGAACTCTTAATCCCACAACAGAACACACATTCTTTTCAAATGAAAGCATTCACCAAGATAAAATTTACTCTGGGATATAGAATAAACCTTAGCAAATATAATAGAATTGAAAGCACACATAGCATGTTCTCTGACATAATGGAATCAAACTAGAAATAGATTAACAGGGAAATCTCCAAACATTTGGAAATTTTAAAAATGTACTTTCCAGTTCTTAAGTTAAAAGAAAATCTCAAAGGAAAATTTAAAAATACATAAACCTGAAAGAAAATATTACGTATTGAAATATGTGGGATGCAGTTAAAGCAGCACTGTGAGGAAAATTTATAGCATTGAAATGTTTACAGTATAAAAAAGTCAATTACCTAAACTTCTTCCTTAAGAAACTACGGAGAGGCCGGGCATGGTGGCGCACGCTTGTAGTCCCAGCATTCGGGAGGCTGAGACTGGAGGATCCGGGTTCGTGGCCAACCTCAGCTACCTAGTGAGGCACTCTGCAACTTAGTGAGACTCGGTTTCAAAATAAAAGAATAAAAAATAGGGCTGGGGGTATAGTTCGGAGGTAGAATGCCCCTGAGTTCAATCCCCAGTACTGCAAAAAAAAAAAAAAAAAAAAAAAGAAGAAGAAGAAACTACGGAGAGGAACAAAATAAACCCAAAGCAAGCAGAAGAAAGTAAATAAGAAAGATAGCAGAAATTGATGAAACAGGGAAACAAGTAAAAACAATGAAGTGAAGTGCTGATTCTTTGGCCAGAGCATCAAAATTGGTAAACTTCTAGCAACACTGATAAAGAGAAGAAGAAAGAGGAGGAGGAGGAGGAGACACAAATTACCAATATTGGGAATGAAACAGGAGCTATCACTATAGACCCTACAGCCACTAATAGGATAATAAAGGAACACTACAAGCAACTCCACCCACATACATTTGATGACTTGGATGAAATAGAATAATTCCTCCCCCCAAAAACCAAAAAAACAAAAAAACCCCACAAAACAAAATGAAACACAAGTTCAAGTGAATGAGCTGTCAGAGGAACAGTGCAGTGAAAGAAGAGAAGACAGCTCTAATTATCCTCGAAGGGACTCCAGAATTTAGAGCAAAGCAGAAAAGAATTAGCCCTAGAGGCAGAGAACAGTTGGCAGTGTTATGTCCTAACATTTCAAAGGAAAGTATATTTCCAGAAGGAGGGTGGGAGTGGTCAAGTAGAACAGGCAAGTACTGTGACCTCTGCACTTCCGAGTCAAGAGGTCCAGATGACCTTGACAGAGTTTTGATGGGGTGATAAGGCAGAAAGGAGTGGGCCCAGGAGCAAAGAGAAGGTAACAACGTGGACCGTCCTGGGTGGGCAAACTTTGGAGAGACTCGACTTGGAAGAGAAAGAATAGAGAGGGTGGTGGCTCTGGCAGGACGTGGCTGTTGAGGGGGAAGCTTGCTCAGCCTTGTTTTCGTGGGTGCTTGGACTCCTGGAGGTTGCTTGGAAGCGAATGGGAATGGCGGGTCCTGAGGATGATCCTACTGGGAAAAACTTGGGAATGTATTCATTCACCCAGACTCAAGTTAGCCACCTGAAAATACCTAAAATCAAGGAATTTTAAAACATATATTTGCATTTCTACATTAGCCCCTGACCCCGGGAAGTCTGGAGCACGGAACCCTTGCTAAGTGAACATCCTGGTCCTCAATCCCTGTATCCCACCAGTATTCCACCTGTGACTGAGTCTCACTTGGCTCTCTAAACGAACTCTCTAACTCTCTTGGAGACGGTGCTTGTCATCCACACCACTGTTTGTCCTGGCCACCGACCCTAATGAAGGGTGGCGTCTCCTGTCGTCACTCCAGGGGTCGTGTTTGGGGAGGAATGGTGTCCAGTTCTATGGTCCTGCCACAGAGGCTGCACGTACAGGCCGTGGCCCGGTCTTACTCCTGTACTCTTTTGGGTGGGTCTGGCTATTTCTTCACCTCTCTGAGCCTCAGCTTCCTGGTCTGTAGGATAGACTGATAGTCCTTGCCTTGTGGGGTTTGGGGAGGATTAATGACATCATCTGTGTACTCGCTACCTGGGATCATATGTACCTCACAGACGGAGGCCTCTATTATTGGAGGTCAACATGCAGCAAACTCAAGGGTCACTGGTTCCCAGGAGGACCCAAGGAGGGAAGCAGGTGCCTCTGGTCAGGTGGAGGCCTTGCCTGCAAGCTAAATCCCATTTCCTTCCAGCCTAGTTTCCTTCCTTCCTTCCTTCCTTCCTTCCTTCCTTCCTTCCTTCCTTCCTTCCTTCCTTCCTTCCTTCCTTTCTTATACTTGAATTGAACCCAGGGGCATTCTACCTCTGAGCTATACCCATAGACCCATATCTCTCTCTCTCTCTCTCTCTCTCTCTCTCTTTTTTTTTTTTTTTTTGGTGGTACTGAGGATTGAACCCAGGGCCATTCTACCTCTGAGCTACACCCCTAGCCCTATTGTATTTTTATTTTGAAACAAGGTCTCTGTAGGTTGATGAGAGTCTCACTATTTGTTGAATCTGTGATCCTCCTGTCTCAGCCTCCTAAGTACTAGGATTACAATTGAGTGCTACCACGCTCGGCTCCTTTTATTTCTTAATCTTTTTTTTTGGTGGTACTGGAGATGGAACCCTGGGGCATTCTACCTCTGAGCTACACCCCCAGCCCTATTTTATTCTTTATTTTGAAACAGGGTCTCACTAAGTTGTGGAGGGCCTCACTAAGTAGCTGAGCCAGGCCGCAAACCTGAGATCCTCCTGTCTCATCCTCCCAAGTAGTGGGATTACAAGTGTGCGCCATCACACCTGGTTCCAGCCCAGTTTTCTTCATAAGCTTCCATGCCATTGGTGAGGATAACTGCAGGTGGGTCTCGGATAACACAGAGGTTGCCGTGCACCAGCTCTCTTTGCAAAAGAAAAGTCGTAGTGAGCCTCTGGCAACTGGCTGGAGTTTATTGGCTAAGGTCTTCTTAAGCCCCTTGAGAGAGAGAGAGAGAGAGAAACAGACTCAGTACTCTTCAATCTGAAATTCAGCACTCCCTTCCCCCTTCTCCATCCCCTTTCTCTCTTATCTTTTTTAACGTATATTTTCATTTTTAATTGACACATGGTAATTATACAAATTTATGGAACACGGTGTGACATTTCAATACTTGTATACGATGTGTAATGATCAGACCAGGGAAGCTGGCATACCCGTCCCCTCATGCATTCATCATCCCTGTGTGTTAGCAACATTCAATTCCTCTCTAGCAGCAATTTTGAAACACACAATTAATTGCTGTCAACCACGGTTATCCGATGTGCTACAGCACGCTAGAAGTCACTTCTCCTGTCCAGCTGCTCCGCTCTCCTGGTCACCCGTCCTTTCTCTATCCTCTCTCCCCACCCCTTCCCCAGACGCTGGCGACCACTCTCCTACTCTACTTCTTGAGATCGACCTTTGAGCTTCCACAGGTGAGAAGAAGCAGGGTTCATCTTTCTGTGCCTGACTTATGGCCCTTGACTTAACGACCTCCAGTTTCATCCACATTGCTGCAAATGGCAGAATTCTTTTTACGGCTGAGTAATATTCCACATTTCATTTCTCCATTCATTTGTCAATGGACACCTTGTTGATCCCCTATCTTGGCTATTGAGAATAATGCCACAGTAAACACGGGAGTACAGGTGTTTCTTCAACACACGGATTTCATTTCCTTTGCATATATGCCCAGTAGTAGGGCCCGTCCTTCCTTCTTCCCTTCTTTTTTTCGCCTCTCTCTCTCCCTTCCTTTTTTAACAAAAACTTTAAAAGTCGTGTAACGTAATCTGCATTTTAAATGTGCTTGGAATTACTAATAAATATGACCGCTCCATTGTAAAGTAAATCATGTCACCCTCGTTCTCCATATTATAAGTGTGCATTATCTTACTTAGACCTGGCTTAGAGCCACAAGTAGCCTGTTCTGCTTTATTTTCATTTTCCGGCACGGTCTTCTCCGTTCTTGTTGGATTGTAGGCCCCGTGCGGTGCTGCCGTTACTCCTGAGGCTGGTCAGGGTCCCACAGCTCCTCCGGGTCCCTTCTGTTCCTCTCCCTCCCTGTGCAAGCACCTTGCTCGTTGGCTGATGGGTGCCACGGCCAGGCGCCTCGAGCTGGGGCCTGGCTGAGCTACTCAGCACCAGGTGAGCGGGCCAGGTGAGCAGGCCAGGTGAGCAGAGCGCTCTTCCGCCCAGGACTCCAGTCTACCAGGCCGAGTTTCCTTTCTCTGCAAGTGAAAGCTCCAACATTTCATCAGAAAAGTCTCTGACACAGACCAACATCACCGGCCAAAGGAGAGGAAAAAAGAAAAAACAAAAAAGGAATGCCCAACAAAATACAAATAAATTTCTCTAAAAGTGCAGTCGCCGGGAGAAAGACGCAGCGGTCTGTCAGCTGACACGAGCGGCAGCGCGCTCCCCCTGACGAGCTGCCGAGCCTCATGTTTTATTCACCAGACCTGAAAAATAACTTCCCAACGAGAGCCCCATAAATAAACCAGTGTGATGCATACTCCACGCAATAAAAACTGATAAAGCCAGGGCCTCCAACACGCCGCCCGACAAGGTTAGGGAGGTACACGGCTCGCGTCACCTCTAACGCCGGGTGACAGGGGAGGCCAGGGCGGGGGCCACTGCCGCCGACACCCTAAAGGCGACATTTTCCAAATGCATTCGATTTCTCCCATCTCTTTCCGTATTAGGGCGTCGCCTGCATCTGCTGATAGAGATATTTCCATGCATCAGGAGCCGCTGGCTGCAAATCGTTTTCCCTGTGACCCTGGCGGGGTGGAGCGGGGCACAGTTTAGGGGGCCGGCATTTATGAAAGCAGACAGGCCCTCCGCTCCTCATCCTGTTAGGCTGGTTATGCACAGACCCCAGAACTCAAAGGGAAGAGACAGCATCTTTGATGCACCGGCGGGGGGGGGGGGGGGACTCCAGTGCTCTTCCGGGCAGAGAGGCAGATCTTTGGAGCTGTCTGAGGGGGGCACCCCACGCACAGATAACACGGTGTGCAAGACAGCCGGCGGTCAGCTCCCCAGCTCCCCGAATCTGTCGCTGACCCCCAGCAGCTGTATGCTACTAATTCACTTCAGCTCCACACACCGCAGACCGGGCTTGGTGGTGGATTTATTCATCACGGGAAGATGTAGTGGGGGCTAGTGCTGCACAGCCAGAGGGAGGAGAAGGGAAGCTACAGATATGCAAACTTCTATGTAGCCATTTCCAGGCACACAGGCACACATATAAGAGCACACACCTGTCTAGTTGTGCACGTGTGCGCGCACCTGTGCCTGCATTCCTGTGTGTGTGACTTGTACACACAGCCAGAAACATGCATGTGTGAACAACTCACACACACACACAGTGCTGACAAGCATGTACCTGTGTTCCTGTGTGCAAATTTTCACACAGGTAACTCTGGCTGCATTTCCCCGTGCTTGGCTGCACCCATACCCACCAGCACCCATCTCATCTCTTCTTGGAGCGGCTCTTTTGGGGAACCAACCGCCAAAACCCAGAGGCTGTGATTATGTTGGTTTGAGCCCCAGCCCGATTCGCAGGTGTGGCTGTTTCTCCATTGCTTAGAATTGGAATAGAACTCGGGGCTTCGCCATCCTGAAAGCCTGCCACACAGGAAGTGGAGGTGCTGGGGGCAGCGTTCCCATTTCAACAACACAGTTGTTTATAAATACACCCTTTCCCAGCCCTCTCCAGCGTGCTGACTCTGAGGAATTTGCTTTCATGGTTTGCAACGGAACCCAGATGTTCCTTACAGATGTTTCCATCTTTTTTCTTTTCTTTACTTCTTTTTTTTTTTTTTCCCCCACTCATCAAATAAAGTCAGGCTGTCATGGAAAACTGCAAGTGCTTGAGTCCCCAGGATTCTGAGCACCGGACCGGTGTCATGAAGCAAGCGCTAATTACGTCCACGTCAAGCCCGTAGGTCGGCTTGAATCTCCCTGAACGGTGTCACTTTCCAGATGTGTCGGGGTGAACCATGAAGTCACACTGCCCGGTCCAACTGGGAGATGTGAAGGGGACCGACTCCAGCTTTACACAGATGCTGAAAACCATGGCACTGGGTGGCTCGGGCTGCAACCTCGGGAGACCCGCCCAGGCAGGAAGGCGCAAGCACGTGATTCCCAGGGCAACTTCCGGCTTGCTCAGAAGCTTGACATCAGCAGAGGAAAGCAGGCAGGAGAGCCAGTGAGAAGATGGAGGTGGTGGGCAGAGGTCCGTTGGCGTTGACAATGGGTTACTGCTGCCTTTCAGCTGTGCCCAGAATCAGGGAACATCGGGGGGCTGAAGGGACCCCCATATGTTTTTCCTAATCCCCTCATTTCATACACAGGAGGAAAAGAATTACACAGGAATTAGGGCCAAGGGGTGGGGTGCAGCTCAATGGTAGGTACTTGCCCAGCACACGCGGGGCCCTGGGTTCCATCCTCAGCACCACAAAAAGCAAACAAAGAGTTAGAGGGGAAAAAAAAACCAGGCCCTGTGCATCCCAGGATGACTCTTCTCAACTGTGGCCTCCAGGCTAGCAGCATCAGAGTCATCGAGAAACTTGCTAAAGACGCAGATTCCCAGACCGCACTCAGGCCTGCGGCGTCAGCAGCTCTGGGGTGGGCCCAGCAATCTGCGTGTTAGGGAGCCCTCTTTGAAATCCTGAGGTGGCTCAAATCCAAGGATCTGATTTTCCGCCCAGTTCCCAGGTGGCGCTGAGGCTGGTGTGCACAGGCTGTGGGCGATAATTTGAGAACTACTGCCCCAGACCAGCCGCTTTGCAAACTTTGGTGTGAGTATGAATCCCATGGCCTCTCTGAGAGACAGATTCTCCCTCCCAGAAGTTCAGATTCAGTCCATCCAGGGGGCTGCCCTGACTTTGAATTTTTACAGAACTACCCTCTTCCTTCTAGCTAGTGATTCTGATGTGGATGTTCTAATTGTGCAGCCCGAAGTGAATAGCAGCCCGAGGATGATGGAGAGGGAAGGTGGGAAACCAGCGACTGTGTTCTAGCTTGCTCTCTATTTGCCTGCAGGGCTGACGGGGAAGGCAGAAACCACGCAGAGAGCTGTCCTCCAGAGCAGAAAGCTAAACGCTCCTCGTTCCCTGTCTCCCTCGTTGGTTATTGAAACACTTGGGGACACACGTAGTGATTTTAATTCCAAAGAGGACAGTGAATAGTATACTCATAAATTCTGCTCCGAGGTGGTACATTTCTGCCCCGTAAGTGAGCCCAGTCTGCTGGAAGCCCCGGCAGATGGAGAGGAACTCTTCAATAAATAAAGTTCTCAGGCAGGGAAGCGATGGGCCGGGGCTGCAGGGAGGTGAGTTACGGTGGATCCGGAGACAATCCTGGACTCTGCCACATCTCGCCACAGCCTCCCTGGGATCCCACAGAGCGGGAGAAATTTCACAAACTCCGGTAATTGACCCTAACGGCCACCTCCCCGCCTGATAAAATGGTCTCTGCCTGTTTCAGCACCGCGGACACAGATATGCACCGCCATTGGGAGGCCTTGTTCCCGTCACTGCTGGGACCTGGAGGAGAAACGCTGGCTCCTTCCAGTCCATTAGAAAATATTCAGACAGGCGCGCCAGCAAACACATACAAGAGAGGCAAAGAATCAGCAGGGAGGATGCAAACTTGCCAGTTTCTTTTCTGTTGGAGGTGGGCTATGAGTAAGGATGGTGTGTATTCGTGTGTGTGTGCGGGGGGGGGTTATAGGCAGCAAACTCAAGTGCATTTCTGTAATCTGATTTGTGAGTGCTGATTTCTTTTTTTTTTTTTGCAGTACTGGGGA
>PVLC010031952.1:0-18478 GCA_004027655.1 Graphiurus murinus | reverse complement strand
CACGCTTGTAATCCCAGCATTCGGGAGGCTGAGACCGGAGGATCCGGGTTCGCGGCCAGCCTCAGCTACCTAGTGAGGCACTCCGCAACTTGGTGAGACTCGGTTTCAAAATAAAGAATAAAAAACAGGGCTGGGGGTATAGCTCGGAGGTAGAATGCCCCTGAGTTCAATCCCCAGTACCGCAAAAAAAAAAAAAAAAGAAATGCTTGAACCGGCGGGCGTGGTGGTGCACATTTGTAATTTCAGTACTTGGGAAGCTGAGACCGGAGGATCCAGGTTCATGGCCAGCCTCAGCTACTTAGTGAGGCCCTCTGCAACTTAGTGAGACCCTATTTCAAAATAAAGAATAAAATATAGGACTGGGGGTATAGCTCAGAGGTAGAATGCCCCCGAGTTCAACTCCCAGTACCGCAAAAAAAAAAAAAAAAAAAAAGAAGAGCTTGATGTAATCCATGGGCTCTTAGAGGATATAGCGAATATGAAATTCCTCATAAACTAGTTTTCCAACTTAGTGTATTGCCACAGGTGCTATTGGAGTAGTGGATAGGTTTGTTGTTCAAAAGAGGAGGGCAGCTGGCCACAGTGCCATGTCAGCAATGTAGCAAGACACTTAACAACCTAAGGAGACTGTTTCAAAACAAAAAATAAAAAAACAGGGCTGAGATGTAGGTTGAAGGTGCTGGGTTCAATTTCCCAAATCAATCAATCAATAAATAAAAGAGGAGGGCAGAGAGGAGTTGTATACCTACCTACGGTTTGCTGGACACATAGCTGAGTGTTTTATTATCTTGTTTGCTCCTCCCAGCTATTCTTAAAGGCTGATATGACCACTTTTGTGATGTGAGCATATGCTCAGGGAGGGAACGTGCTTGTTCCCTGTCATAGGCAGTTAGTAGCGGAGCAGAAATACAAACCAACTCTGATTGGCTAGATACTCATTTCTCTCTAGAATATGCAAGTCTGAGGTGCTTGGTGGTGCTTTCTGCAAGCTTGAGAATAAGGAGGCTTCCTTTGGCGATGTTTACTTTCTAAAAGGCGAACTGCCAATGAGGTTCCCCAACCTCCTAGAAAGTTGCTTTCCAACAGATTTATTTATATATCTTTTTTCCATATCCACTCATCATGCAATGATAGTTTGGCCCAATCCTAAATTCCTAAGATGCAGGGACTTGTATTCAAGTAACATATATGTGGCTTTTTTTTTCTTCTTCTTCTTCTTCTTCTTTGCAGTGCTCGAGATTGAATGTAGGATCATGTACATGCTGCGCAAATGCTCTGAGCCACATCCCTAACCCTATATGTGGATTTTTAAAAATTACTTATTTATTAATTTACAAATAAATAAGCCAGGGGCATTCTACCTCTGAGCTATACCCCAGCCCTATTTTATTTTTTATTTTGAAACAGGGTCTCACTAAGTTGTGGAGGGCCTCACTAGGTAGCTGAGGCTGGCTGCGAACCTGCGATCCTCTTGTCTCAGCCTCCCAACTACTGGGATTACAGACATGCACCACCATGCCTGGATTGTGGAATTTAATAATGGTCCTTTGATGATGACCAAAGTCGACAGAATATGATTATGAGGAGTTACATAACAGTACAGCTTTGGCTGTAGCATATCGGTCTACTGTCACATCACACTTCAAACTCTGCAGCCAGGGTCCAACATGTCTCCTGAAATATAACGGGCACAGAAGATAGAAGCAATTCCACCAGCAAACATGTATTCATTACCTATCATGTGTCCAGAATTGTGTTAATTACCACAAAGGAAACGAGAGATGACCTATTCCGATCCACGTTAGGGTGTGATTAACTTGTCATGGAGTTAGACGTTGACACCTGACACCTAGGAGTAGTGTCCTTGGAAACAAGAGGCCAGCAAGGCAGAAATGTGAAGGAAGATCTGTGCCCCAGCCAGGAGCAAGCCGAGCATCAGGTAGGGAGGCTGAGTGTGGCAGAGTCCTGGCACTTCACACACAGACTGCAGAGAAACTTGGAGGGAGCTTCAGGAAGGAGGAAGGCTTCCAGGTATGAAGGAGGAGAGAGGGAGAGCCTCAGGCCCAGGATGCACCTTGGAGAGAATTTGTGTGGCAATGGGATTGATAGGCAATGTGTAAAGAAGCTGGAACATAAAATCCTTCCCACTCTTTCAAATCTGCTACCCTGCAAGGTCCCCATCCTTGAAGCTGGGCGGCAGTGGTCCTAGTATATTCACACATGCTTTCTGGGTGAGAAAATGTTATTTTTCAGGGTTGGAAAGTTTTCCTGTAGATGATTTTCGTTTCCTTTTTTATTTTTTTTAATTTTTCGTACTAGGGATTGAACTCAGGGCCATTCTACCTCTGAGCTACTCCCCAGCCCCTTTTTTTTATTTTTGACAGTGAAACAGGGTCTTATTAAGTTGCTGACTATCTTGCAAAATTGCTGAGTCTGACTTCAAATCTGTGATCCTCCTGTCTCAGCCCCCCAAGTACTAGGATTGCAGGCCTGTGCCGCCATGCCCAGCTCCATGGTTTATTTTCTATTCTTCTACAAGACTGTGCTAAACTCTCAGGTTTTGATCCCAGTGATCTGCCAATTATATGGTTTTTAAAAGTAGGTTTTTAACAACTTTAAAACAAAAGTAGTGTATCTACCAGGGGTAGAATTATGGCTCAAAGGCCCTCCAGGAAAACCAATATTTGAAATTTGCTGCTGGGTATTATGGGGTTCTGGAATATTACCCCTCAACACAGTGGCAGAGACAGCAGCAGTGCTCCAGGGTACACATCCTAGACTCTGTTCCTTGTTCCCTCTGATATGTGGGTGAAAAGTGTACTTGATTTGTTATCAGGTCCCTGAAAATGGATATTGACTGAAAAAGTTTTCCTAATGAAGTCCTAATGAAACACAATGGTATATTTTCACATTCTGAACCTTTGCACCATTTCTTTTGTTATAGATACATTCAGGTCCCATAAATTGTACCATTTCCCCCTACTCAGACTTCTCTCTCACAAATTCTAAGTACTTGTCCAACCCAGATTCTCATTCTTGTACCTACTGAGTGCTCATCCTTCTAAGATGCTTCCTCCAGGACCAGAGCTTCCTTCAGCAACCCCACAGGAGAGGGTTCCCTAATCTACGGGACCCATGCTTCACAACTTTGTAGATGCCTTCCGAGTTGGCATGAGCTGCTCTCAGGGCAGATGGTGTGTCATTTTTTCCTGGAAAGCTGGCTGTCTGGATGAGGAGAGCTCACACAGGCCATTCTGCTGAGCGCTCGTAATTTACTTTAGAATAGTTACCTTTAGGTGTAATGAGCAGTACGTTAACTAATTAATTTTTCTTGTTCCATTATTAAGAGTTCTCCCCCACTCCTGTCCCCCATGGTTCACTATTCATTGTGTGTCCATGAGTGGGTATGTGGGGTGTGTGTGTGTGTGTGTGTGTGTGTGTGTGTGTGTGTGTTACTGGGGATTGAACCCAGAGTCATTCTACCTCTGAGCCACACCCCCAGCCCTATTTTTTATTTTATTTTATTTATTTATTTATTTATTTATTTATTTATTTATGGTACTGGGGATTGAACTCAGGGGCATTCTACCTCCGAGCTATACCCCCAGCCCTATTTTTTATTCTTTATTTTGAAACCAAGTCTCACTAAGTTGCGGAGTGCCTCACTAGGTAGCTGAGGCTGGCCGCGAACCCTGATCCTCCGGTCTCAGCCTCCCGAATGCTGGGATTACAAGCGTGCGCCACCACGCCCGGCATTTATTTATTTTTGGAAACAAGGTCTCATTAAGTTGTGGAGTGCCTTTACCAAGTTTCTGAGGCTGGCCGAAAACCTGCTACCCTCCTGTCTCAGCCTTCCAAGTATTGGGATTATAGGTGTTCGCCACCATACCTGGCTCACTATTCTTTTTTTTTTTTTTTTTTCTTTTTTGCAGTACTGGGGATGGAACCTGGGGGCATTCTACCTCCGAGCTACAGCCCCAGCCCTATTTTTTATTTTTTATTTTGAAACAGAGTCTCACTTAGTTGGAGAGGGCCTCACTAAGCAGCTGAGGCTGGCCACGAACCCGGATCCTCCAGTCTCAGCCTCCCAAATGGTTGGCCACCATGCCTGGCTTTTTTTTTTTTTTTTTTTTATGGTGCTGGGGATTGAAGCCAGGAGCATTCTACCTCTGAACTACACCTCCAACCCTATTTCATTTTTTTATTTTGAAACAGGATCTTGTTAAGTTATGGTCTTGAACCTGTCATCCTTCTGTTTCAGCCCCTGAAAGTACTGGGATTATAGGCATGCACCATGACAGCTGGCTCATGGCTTACTATTCTAACTTCTGTTTCTTTTCTTTTTTTGACAGAAATGAATTTTTTTTCATTTCTTGGTGCATTATGATTAAAAATAATAGCGGGATTCATTGTTACATATTTGTACATGCACATACCTTTCTCTCCTGCTCTTATAAATTAAATGTGAAGGAGGATGTATCATAAAAGCACTGATTCTTTCATGTGATTTATAGAAATTGCTTTTATCCTTTATAGACACACCTCATATTTGCTATTACCTTTCAAGTGGTTTTCTTTTCTGGGGCCTCATATGGAAAGCCCTGGCAAAACCTTAGTGCCAGAGAATCTATATGCACAGGGTGTTTAGAAAGGGAGATGGAATCTGGTCTGTTGCACATCAGTGACCTCAGCAGGGAACCTAAGAGCCCCCACCAGGCTCCGCCTCTGAACCTCAGAGGGTGAAAGAGACCAGCCCTGTGCTCTGGCTGAGAAACTAACCATGAGCCTCTTGCAGGAGGGAGGAAATCATTGCTTACTCATGCGCAACCTGGTTTAGGAACTTTCCTGCTATCTGAGAAACTAATTCTGGGAATTTGCACAGAGCTGTTCATTGTGAAAATGGCTTTGATCCCCAGAGTGTCCAAAAGCCCTTGGAAAAAATTTTGCTGTGCCAGGGAGGCAATGGAGCCTATAGGAGCCCCCCAAAAGAAGTCGAGACTCCTAGGTTTCATGTCTGGTTTCCAAATAACCGTCTGCTCTGGCAAGCCCCTTTGCGACTCGGTGTTTCTTTTATAAAGCTGAACTAACCCTCTCTAACTCAGAATAATTTTGCCAGTAAAATAATGCCATCCAAGTAAAATAATGCTGGTCAAGTGATTCGAGCCCAAAGATTCAGAAATAACCAGAATTTTTATTTCTAGTTACCTCACTTTCTCATCCCCACCTCTATACCTGATATTTAGCAAAGAAATTCAGAGGTGAAGCCAGGAGGGACATATCGAAAAGCAACAAAGGAGCCGGGCGTTAGTGGCATATGCCTGTAAATCCCAGTGTTTGGGAGGCTGAGATAGGAGGATCGTATGTTTGAGGCCAACCTCAATAACTTAGACCCTGTTTCAAAATAAAAAATAAAAGGGCTGAGGGCATAGCTCAGAGGTAGAATGTCTCTGGGTTCAATCCCCAGCACAAAAAAGAAAAAAGAATAAGAAAGGCAACAAAGGTCAGAAGTGGAGCTGCAAAGAAGACTTCAGCCTTGTGGATTCCGCTCTGGTCCGCCAAGTGGTTCTTGGCATGGGAGGGCCCTCTCTAGCCCCTCGACTGCATCTTCTGCACATGGAGCATGAGCAGCCAGCAGGCTGCTCTCTACTGCACCTGTCCTCTCTGCTCTCACCAGTCATACTGAATGTTGTCCAAGAGTTGCATGTGTTCCCGAATCTGCTTATGCCCGTTGGACTTGTATAATTTAGTTATTATATAAGTTTGGTGACATAGAAGCATAAAAAGAACATAATTTCTATCAAAGCTACATTGGAGGTGTTAGAAAGCTCGAAAAGACAAACTTAAGAAAACCTGAGCTAAGTGTCAGACTTAAAGAGGAAGCCAGGCGTGGTGGCACACGCCTGTGATGCCTGTACTTGGGAGGCTAAGATGGGAGGATCACAGATCCACCAGCATTAGCAACTTAGTAAGACCCTGTTACAAAATTTTAAAAAAATAGAAAGGGCTGGAGGTGTAGCTCAGAGTTAGCATTCTCAGTACCAAAAATAAAAAAAAGGTTAGAGGAGAGTAGAAAACTGTAGAAGGACTATGCTTTCAGATTGCTTGATGTCATTAAAATATTGTTCCACTTTCAAGAAACTGACGCTGGATATAATAATTCACTGTGGGTATGGGCGTGAAGAGAAGAGTTGGAAAAGCAGAAGTGTGTCAGGGAAAACTCTGTGAGTTCCAGTACTTTTAAGGGCACTGAGGTTCACTGCCATGTTTCTGTGTAATTTTCTGGAACAAAAACTTACTGCTGCAAGGATTTTACATGTAATGAGTGCCTAAGGAAAGTGTGGAAGGTCCTTCCCTGGAAGTCCATCAAAGTAGAAAAACATCCATTTGCCTGGATGACTTAGTGTGTTGGTGTTGGGGGAAGAATGGCTGAGATCAAAGGGTCCATGGCTTAGGGATGACAAAGTAGGAGCCGAGGTCGGGAGAAGGGGCAGGTGGGCACCAAGCCTCTGCCTCCCTGTCCACCAGACCAGCCCTGTTTGAACCTGTTTTATACATTGAAGACTTCTGGTTAATATGTCAAGGAAAAAGAGGTTCCTCTTCTTTAAAATGGGTTTGGAAACTACAATATTAGGTCTTTTCTTTCTTTCTTTGGCCGCATCTAGTTCAGACACTGGCCTAAGCTCTCCCCCAAGTGAGAATGGAGAACATATTTTTAGTGCCCAAGTCATAGCTTGTGTTCATTCATTTTCAACTGCTTTGGATAATTGAAGAATTTTACATTTACTCAAATCTGACACTTGGTTGATACCCAGGGGCTGTCACCTCCAAGGGGTGCCCCATTAGGGCTTTGTTCTTCCAAATTTCAGAAAGGCAGGCAGGAATTTTTTTTTTGCCCTGACCCCTTTTGAAGGAGAGCTGGAGAGTGGGGTGGAGTTGTGAGGACCCCTTTTCTAAACTGACAAGTGGGCTGTATCTACCCTGTATCCCAGCAGCAAGGAAGAAAAGGCCGGATGTTTTTGTTCCTGTGCATTGCCTGAAGGCGTCTTCTCCAGAAACAAAACCAGTTTGATTTTGATTAACATTCTCTTCTTTTAATTTCAATCTTCCTTCTTGTGACTTCTTTAAGGATTAGGCCCAAAGCCCCAGACTGATCCCAAAACCTCAGCACAGATTTCACTCAGAGTTGCCCAAGAAAAGCATGTTAATACCAAAGTAATTTCCTAGCCAGTCATTTCCTGTGTTCTCAAACTTGTTATTTTTTTCCTAAGATATGTATCTTGAGATAACAAAAACTGTTCTCCCTTTCATTTTGGGGGAGGTGATGTGGCAGGAGACATTTTGAGGAAAGCATAATAAAAGGACCCCGAGGCTTCGGAGAAGGCTGGGAAAGTGTGATGTCTGGCAAAGCATACGTTTCATATCCGGCCAGCGTCAGAGTACTTTTTTTTTTTTTTTTTTGGTGTTAAAATGAAGAGATGATGCACCCAGAGATCTAATAGTGACTTTGCCCCTGGCTTGTTCCATGACACAGGGCAAAGCTTCCAGCCTTAGTTTCCCCCTCTTTGAAGGAGAATGAAGGCCACTGGCAGCGAGAGGCACATAATGAATGAGAGTTGGTTTGGAGAGAATGGAATTTTGTCTGAATGCAAAGTGCATCAGTAAGGATTTGCTACTGAAATATGCAACCCATTCTCATGGGGTGTTGAAAGCCATAACCGGTTCCAAAAATGGCTGGGTATTCAGACGTGCAAAGCACTACAGATACCTCAATACCGGATTCTGTAAAAAAAAAACTGGGTAGGACATCTGCCTTTCAAAAATGTTTAAGGAGTCTGACATTTGCAGGTGAGGGTTTGAAAAGTTTAAATCTTTTCAGTGACCTATTATTCTTTGCTCCATTCATTCTTTATCTATAAGTGGGCAAACTGACATGCCTGGGGCATATAATGAGTGCCTTTTTACCTAGCCCAAACACCTGTGTATGGTTTGTTTCTCTGGTCTTTACTTCCTCCACTTATTGGTTAAGAATTAAGATCCCTTTTTGTTTTCATTCTTTTTGTTCAAAGCTTTGTAATTGGTGAGAGATGTGCTTACTTTCACATGCATAGAAAACTCACCCATAAAAATGAAGGTCTTTCACAATGTATTAGCTGGGCTTTCTCTCCAGTGCTGACCTTTGGCCCTCATGCACAATGTGGTATTCAGCTGTCCTGTTCTCTGAAGTGAAAACCTTCAGAGCCCTCAACAAAGATATTTCAACACAAGTAAGCAGTCCATGAACTAAATAACTTAAGAAGACTGTTGATTTTGAAATAAAGATGAAGGCAAGAGGTCTATAAAAATTACAATATCCTCCAAGGCCAGATAACTGATGTCCGCTCCCCCAGGATGGGACTGACCACTTACATTCCTTAAAACCTGGACTAAAGAGACAAATGAACCTTCTATTCCATGGAATTTCCTAATGGATTTCTTTTGACAAACCTGCCCAGTGTTCCTTGGCCATACTGATAAAAGAAGAGTAGAGGATCTTAGTGGGGGAGGAAGCTATTCAGAATGCATGACTCTAGAGAGTCTCTTGGAAGCACTTCTTTTGAAATCCTTAACAAGCACTCTTATTCTAAGGGGCTCAATGATGTAAGTATTTATGGGCTGGTTGGCAAGAAAGAAAATTTCAATAATAGCACATGGTTCTGGTCACCTTAGACAAAGTGCTAAGAAGGTAACAGATTACAGCTTTGCCTTTTTTTTTTTTTTTAAACTTCTTACTGCTCTCTAGAAATGTATGGTAAGACAGACTTATGAACAAGCTTTGGTTGTTTAATTGTAAGGTTGGTTGAGGACAGGGAGACAGAGAGGCGAGATACGGAAAAGTCCTAGTTCGGTTTACATGCACACACACACACAAAATAATTTCTAAGGCCTGCGTTCAGAGTACTTGTCTGCCAGTTGTGCAAAGACATCCAGATTTCCGTGGTGTGAGGAAACTGTTCTTTTGCTGCATCTACCTCACAGTGGTAACTTGCAAATTTTTCCCCCATGAAGCTTTATTTTTGGAGACCACTGTAATTTACATGCTGGGACCTATTATTAACTGCTAGTTTTATGCTGTTATTGGAAATCTTTACATTAGGAAAGAATGTATGGGTTGTGTTTGGGGGGAAGGGAGGCTCAAATTAAAGGTTACCTTGTATAGGATCTCAGATTCGTCTAGGACTCAAGAATGAATTAGAAACCCACATCTCCCAAGCAAAGAAAGTTCTCTTGGTACTTCATGGCTATCTTCTCAAATGAAGAGCATTCATATATCTAAGGAGAAATTACTATTTCATGGGAAAAGATTGTCATGTAAATACTTTTTAAATGTCTTATTTCGGCACCACTGTGGTGTTAATATTTAATTCATCCTGGAAAAAAGAATTGATGAGCCTCTTATAAGAACTGCATTATGCCTGCAATCCCAGTACTTGGGAGACTGAGACAGGAGGATTTCAAGTTTGAGGTCAGCCTCAGCAACTTAGTGAGACCCTCAGCAACTTAGCAAAACCCTGTTTCAAAATAAAAAGGTTGGGTTGTAGCTTGAAGGCAGAATGCCACAGCACTGAGTTCAACTCTAATGACAAAAACAACAACAACAACAAAAACCCCTACATCGTATATTGCTTAAATGTAAAAAGCAGAGGCAATTGTGCTATATTAAATTTCAGCCCATAATTAGGTAACTAGAGAAGCCTCCTATTTAATTAAATTCCACTATCCAGTGTGTGGCTGGAAAATTTAATGACCTTATGTTTGACTGTTGTCTGGGAGTAAAGAATGGTAAAGTGCATCGTTCAAATGTCCTTATTAGAGAAAGGGAGTGCTTTACCTCAGTAGTACCTCTCCAGTGATTTTTTTTTTTTTTTCAAAGTGACAGCGTGCAGCTCAAACACTGCATTTCACTGACCAGAATAGGTGTTTTCTACAGAAATGACAAAGCTTCAGGTCTCAGAAAGCTCCCATCACTGATGGGTCAAACCATTTCACAGACAGTCTCACAGTACATTCTGCTTGTATCTTGTCATTTTTAATGGTTCTGGGAAAACTACATAATAAGACTTTCCGTAAATGTATCAGGAGCTGTATAAGAAATTGGCTTTTGTTTGGTGGGTAAATGTATGGAATCATTGTTGTTAAACTAAAAACGAAGTCCTATTGTGACTTTTCCCAGTTATGGAACCCACACTGATGCTCTGAAACTCTGTGTTAAAAGTCAGTATATAGCCGGGTGTGGTGGCGCACGCTTGTAATCCCAGCATTCGGGAGGCTGAGACCAGAGGATCCGGGTTCGCGGCCAGCCTCAGCTACATAGTGAGGCACTCCGCAACTTAGTGAGACTCGGTTTCAAAATAAAGAATAAAAAATAGGGCTGGGGATGTAGCTCGGAGGTAGAATGCCCCTGAGTTCAATCCCCAGTACCACAAAAAAAAAAAAAAAAAGTCAGTATATAATAGTGGGCTGCTGGGCGTGGTGGCGCACGCTTGTAATCCTAGCATTTGGGAGGCTAAGACCGAGGATCCGGGTTCACAGCCAGCCTCAGCTACCTAGTGAGGCACTCCGCAACTTAGTGAGACCCTGTTTCAAAATAAAGAATAAAAAATAGGGCTGGGGTATAGCTCGGAGGTAGAATGCCCCTGAGTTCAATCCCCAGTACTGCAAAAAAAAAAAGTGGGCTGGAGTGTGACTCAGTGGTAGAATGCTGGCCTAGCATACATAAGGCCCTGGATTCAGTCCCCAGCACAGGAAAAAACAAAACAACAACAATGTAGTCAGTTTGATGGCAAATGAGTGCCCAACGAAAGGCGACGTGAAGGAAAATTAGAACCTGGCATAAAATTGTTCTGAAGAAAACACTTCACAAACATTGTTTGTGTATGTTACTTGCTTTTTTGCCACAGACCTTGTAGTCTTCTATAACCATGTCTGTTTTGCGAGAAATATTTTCATATGACCTCTTGGTTCAGTTATTCAATGGGCATTTATTGAGAATTTACTTTGAGCCAGGCCTTTCTAGCCAACCTCTCTTATCCAGTATAGGAAGACATTCTCCCATCACATTTGCCAATGGGACCAGAGTGCTGGGGGAATAGGTGGAAGAATAACAGTAAGTCAAGAGCTACCTAGAGTGAAAGCGCAAAGTTCAAGGTGTGTGCAGAGGGAGAGGAAGGATTCTGGAAAGGAAGAACAAGAAAATAATGCCATCATGGAGCCCGACAAAGGGAAGAGTTTCAAGGAGTGACTGGCAGTGTTAAATGCAACTCAGGAGGTCAGAAAGATGGGCCTAAAAAGTCCTAATTGAGAGCCGGGTGTGGGGGTGCACACTTGAAATCCCAGTACTTGGGAGGCTGAGACTGGAGGATCTGGGTTTGCTGCCAGCCTCAACTACTTAGTGAGGCACTCTGCAACTTAGTGAGATCCTGTTTCAAAAATAAAGAACAAAAAATAGCACTGGGGGTGTAGCTCGGATATGCAATGCCCCTGGATTCAATTGCCAGTAGCGCACACACACACACACAAAGTTCTAATTGAACTAGCAATATACAGAGGTCTTCCGTTGCTGTTGCCAGAGGCTTCAATAAAGCCGGGGGAAGGAAAGCCAAGTTGCAACGAGTGGAGGAATAGATGGGAGGTAAGGTGGAGATGGTGAGCACAGGTAGTTGAGAAGACAGGGCCACTTGCAAATGCAGGTGGAAAGTTCTATGTGGCTCATGAACAATGAAACCGAAGCATCAAACTGAATGTAGCCATTGCTTACTCTATGATCTATGTTAGAAAGTTATATTTTATGTTATATGTACCACAGGATACAATTTTATTTTGTCCTATTATATTAACCTATGCAGTGTTTATTTTTTTGTTTATTTTTATTTTTGTGGTACTGGGGTTTGAACTCAAGGGCATTCTACCTCCGAGCTATACCCCCAGCCCTACTTTTTATTCTTTATTTTGAAACAGGCTCTCACTAAGTTGTGGAGTGCCTCACTAGGTAGCTGATGCTGGCCGAGAACCTGGATCCTCCGGTCTCAGCCTCCCAAATGCTGGGATTACAAGTGTGGGCCACCATGCCCGGCTATCCAGTGTTTAAAAATAGGGAAATAACTCATTTCATTCAACATGTAGAACGGTCTGTACAAATAAAGTTAGCAATAAACCCAAATGAGTAGGTTTCATTTAATGAATTTATATGAAAATATTAAAGAAAATGTAATATCAGATATATATTTTTTAAATATTTAGATATAATTTTTTAAATGCCAATAAGGAACAGAGGAATGACTTCATATACTATGAGATACAACTTTAGAGAAATTAATGCCTTTAAACATCAAGAGTAAGAATTCAGAGTAAAAACATTTTGTTTAATGCCTTGCCTTAAATATTGCCCAGTTGGTATTTTGCATCAATAAAAACTCTTTTTTTTTTTGGAACTGGGAATTGAACCCAGGGGCATTCTACCTCTGAGCTATACCTCCAAACCCTTTTTTTACTTTCTGTTTTGAAACACAGTCTCTAAGTTGTTAACAGTCTTGCTAAGTTGCTGAGGCTGGCCTCAAACCTGCAATCCTCTTGTCTTAGCCTTTTAAGTATTGAGATTACATGTGTGCACCACTGTGCCCCACTAACATATTCTTAATTTGATTTTATTAAAAGGTTGTAAACAAGACTCATGATGGTGTGGTCTGTGAGATTTGGCAACTAATGCACTCCTATGTGGGGGAAAACCCAGAAGGTGAAAAATCATTAAAGGGAACTGACTTTATATACCTGAAATGGAAAGGAAGATCCTAGAAGGGAAAAAAAAAATGTTTTTTAAATTATGAAGGGTGGGTAGATTAGCTCAAGAATGAAAAAAGTTGCCTCATAACAGTTTAAACACTGCTAAGGAGCAATGTTCTAGGAAACAGACTGAACAAAGGGAAAAATAAACAAATGTGAACACAATGCAGAGCTTGTATGAAAGCATTTGAATCTGCAGTTCTTGTGTTTTTCTAGAGTTTACCTACTCTGTAGCATATAATCATATTTAAAAGTCTTAGTTCCTTGAACACTTCATACTTCCTTGCTAATGATGGAACAAAACCCCTCTTCACCAACTCTTCAGATTGTTTTCTGTATCTCCACCAAATGTCCACACAGGACCAGAGAAGTGTCTCATGAGCCTCTACATTTGATAGCTAAACATTTGACCTGTCTGGCCAAACAAGCCAATCATATCCTGGGTTGTTGCCAATCAGGCAAGACTTCAAAATAGTCTCCTTAATAATGCCTCTAAATCTCCACTTCCTTGCTGCTCAGCTTTCTAGTCTGTTTTTGCCTTCATTTGATTCAATATGAAGAAATTCTGTGCATTTTCACCCTGAAGAAAAATTCCTTCTCCAGAACAATAGGTTTTCTCTTCTAATACAACCAACATTTTTTATATTTCTTTCTCCAGGGATGTGCAAAAAGGCACAGAACTAATGAGCAACTAACCTTCCTTCCTTCCTTCCTTCCTTCCCCTCTCCCTCCCTCCCCTTTTCTTCCTTCTATTCCTTCTTGTCTTTCTCCTACTTTGGCTATCTTTGTGATTGATCAGAAAATGATTCTTTCTTGGCCCCAAAGGTTTCCTTCTGTGTTTACAGTAATAGTAGCAGATCTAGCATGTTAAAGCAAGCTCTCCACAAAGGCACAGCTGTTACACTGATCAATCCAACACTTCTGACTCTTACCACCCCACAATGTCATAATGTTCTGACATAGAAGCAATCCCCATAATCTCTGTTGAGCAACCTGCCCCTGTGACTTGGCTTTAGTGTCATACATGCCATTGAACTGAAAAAGCAACTTTCCTTCAGATCCCTGAAGGGAAGGAGTTTAGAGGCTAAAGGGAATGTTTATATCCTGTTTTTTTTTGTTTGTTTGTTTTTGTTTTTGCGGTACTGGGGATTGAACTCAGGGGCATTCTACCTCCGAGCTATATCCCCAGCCCTATTTTTTTTTATTCTTTATTTTGAAACCGGGTCTCACTAAGTTGTGGAGTGCCTCACTAGATAGCTGAGGCTGGCCGCGAACCCGGATCCTCCAGTCTCAGCCTCCCAAATGCTAGGATTACAAGCGTGCGCCACCACACCTGGCTTGATATCCTGTTTTGATATAGAAAAATCACACCACATTGTAGCTCATACCAAAAACTACATCTTTGGGGGTGTCATCAAATGATGCTCCCCAAAATAAGCTGACTAGGCACATCTTCCATTGACCTGAGAAACTATTCTGAGTTTACTTTCATCCAGCAAGGCATGAGAAGGGCACTGTTCCTCTTGAACTGTGAAGAGGTCTCTAGAGCTCCGTCATACCCATGTCTAGCCCAGGACTGTTGGGGTAATAGAGAATATGGCCTGACAGCGGGGAACAGGCTTTATTTAGGAATATAACCTGGAAGGAGGCATCTGACCAGGGAGAGAGCCCATGAGAGTCAGAAAGACCCCTCCCCGTCTTACAGGCTAGGGGCTTTTTATGAGGCAAGGAAGGGCAGATACAGGAGTAATCATGTAAGCTGCTAGTTGGTGTGCTAGTGGCCAAGTCATCTTGGGGCAGGGCAAAGGTCAGGGTATCTCTCTTTCTTTTTTCCTTTGTTCTTGGTCCTCCTCTGGCATGACCTCATGTCCAGATCTCACAGTCAGACCTTACAGTCCCTGAAAGGGTCCTACTCCATCACTATCTACCTTTTTTTTGGCACAGACTCATCCAAAAGTGTTTGGAGAATTGCCCATGAGTTGCATTCACTGACTTTGCAGTCAGAAGTGGCCGCTCCCTAAACATGTCTCTACGTTTGTGCACCACCATCTGAGGTGAGCATCAGAAAGAAACAGCCACTAGGTTGGACGCAGATGGAGGCATCAGGAAGACCAATGGGCAATAGCTTGGTATTTTAATAGACAACTAGAGAGGAAACCAATGGGCAGAACTTAAAAAAGACAAAGCCATTGAAAGTCAAAGCACCTCTGGCAGTACTCAGCCAGCCTAGTCCTAGTGGAATGAGACTCTGTGTGGATGGATATTGTACCCATGTGTGGAGCAATCCTTGTTAGTCCAACCCAAGCCCACAAACTCCAGGGGCCTCAGGGCTCCTATCCGAAAGCCAAATGTCTTAGTATAGTGACCCCTTGTGTAGGGACTCTCCAGCATTTTCTCCTCTCCCCACCACAAGAGTGGTGTTTGGATTCTTCCCCTGAGTTGCAAAGACCTCCTTTGCAAAACAAGATCTAGAAGGTTGTGCTTACTATTCAAGGGCCAGGGAGGGTTCGCTATAAGCTTTCCTAGAGGGAAAGATGCTGGCATTGGACAGTCCCAAATGACCTACCTACCAAATGTTAAGTCGGTTAAAATTTTCCAGTAGCTTCATTCCTGCCAACACCTCAGCATTTTTTGGTTTTCTCCCCATTCTACTGCAGGCAAGTGGTGTGGAGATTCTATTTGGTGTGAACATGTTTAAGAATATGCACTGAAGGGCAAGGTGGTGCATGTCTGTAATCCTAGGTACTGCGATACAGAAAGATCAAAAGTTCAAGGCCAGCCTTGGCAACTTGGCTAGACCTTGTCTTAAAATAAAAAATAAAAAGGATATAACTCACTGGCAAAGCACCCATGGTTTCAAGAATACTGATTAGTCTTTGAGTCTTGGGAGATTATAGAAACCAATTTGAGCAAATGTGGAAAGTTTCTGTCAAGTTATATAGCCTATCCTATAACTTTATACATATATATATATATATATATATATATATATATATATATATATATATGAATGAGGGGTTGAACCCAGGGATGTTTTACCTCTGAGCTAAATACCCAGTCCTTTTTATTTTGAAACAGGATCTCACTAAGTTGCTGAGGCTGGCTTTGAACCTGTGATCCTTCTGTCTCGACCTCCCAAGAAGTGGGATTACAGGTGTGTACCACCATGCCTGGCTCTACATCTTCTTTTTTCCGAAGCCCTTCCTGTAGTTAGCTAGAAGCATATCACTCCTTCAAGTAAATTATATTTTGGTTTGCAGGCTTTTTGAGGTCTGAGGACTAACCTCTTCCCTCCCTCCCCCTTAAAATTTTAAATCCCACATGTCCATAACTACTAAGGTTCAGTGTAAAAGTGATAGAGTGGACACAAATTAAATTTGACCTGGAGACCACCTTTTTGTGCAAAGGGCCCCCAGAGATGCATAAGTGGTCTCTCTCCAGTGGAACACCATTTGGAAAACTGCCAAATAATGCTCTGTAGAAGTAATGCCAAATGGTCCCCCAGTGATCCAAAGAAATGCCTAATTTAGTTTTGCTCTGCTGTGACCACCCCTAACTTCAGTCATCTGTCTCATGATGGGGGTATTTATAGTACATGTGGTGGTTAAAAACTAGACAAATTTGATAGTAAACTGACTGTGTTCTTCTTACTAGCCATGGGACCTTGGGCATGGAACTTTACCTGTTTTAAGTTTCAGCTCTCTTGTAGGTAAAATATTTCAGGATGAATCTGAAGATTAAATGAGGTCATGCATGTATGTGTAAGTACCCAGAAAAATGCTCAACATACACATTTAAATGCTGGGCATACATAAATATGCCAGCATTTATTAAAACAATAAATGTTTTAATAATGCTATCTGGTGATGTTCACTAAGAAAAATAAGATTAGAATATTTGCATTGATTAGCATAAATCTGACCACTTCACTAAAAATCCACAAGAAATATAATGTAAAATGCATGTCCTTTTGACAAAAATAAGTGTCATGAATCATTGTAAAAGGCAGTGCATACTAAAGATGCCTTTAACAGTGAGTATTTAAGAAACACTAGGTTTCCAAGTGCACTCATTAAGAGAGAAGTAGAAAACTGCTCTGATACAAGTGTGGAGAAATACAACAAACAAAAACCAAACATGAGCCAGGCATGGTGGTACATGCTTGTAATCCCAGTACTTGGGAGGCTGAGACAGAAGAATCACAGGTTCGAGGCCAGCCTCAGCAACTTAGTGAGGCCCTCTGCAACCTAGTGAGACCCTGTTTCAAAATAAAAAATAAAATAGGGCTGGGGATGTAGCTCAGAGGTAGAATGGCCCTGGATTCAATCCCCAGCACCACAAAAACAAAACAAAAAAATAAATAAAAACAGGCATGGTGGTGCACACCTGTAGTCCCAGTACTTGGGAGGTTGAAGTAGAAGGATCGCGGGTTCTAAACCAGCCTCAGCAACTTAGCAAGACTTGCAGCAACCTAGCGAGATCCTGTTTCAAAACAAAAAATATGAAAGGATTAGGAGTGTAGCTCAGAAGAGGAAGGAAGGAAGGAAGGGAGGGAGGGAGGAAGGAAGGGAGGGAGGAGTGAGCCAGACAACTGCAAGGATTTAGACTTCAGGAGACTGAGACCATCGCCCAGGCTTCAACATGTCTGATGTTGGATAGAATGATACAAAGGCCACGAGCGTTCATTTTTATCACTTGGTTGTCTTAGCTTCCTAAGTTACTTGTGGTTGTTTTCCAGACAGCTGTGAGTGTCTTTAGTAAAACTGTGGACTTTTCTGTGGTTCAGCGCAGGACAGGGCTGCGTGTCTGTCCATCCGTGCAGAGGTTATGTTGGTTAGGCTTGCCTGGGTGGGTATAAGTAATAGCTAATGTTGAGTCAGATCCCAGCCTGCCTGATGATTAAGTGAACAGCAACTTCCCACAAAGCAGTCTCAGACTTTTACGTGGATTGCTTTGCTACAATGGAAATCTTGACAGCTGAATCCACATAAATTAAAAAATGTTCAATAACAAAGTGAAGCGTGTCCTTAAATTCTCCTACCTGCTCATGACTGTTTCTTTTGAAATGATATCAGTGTGTTGGTTGAGGGATTCAATAAGTTCCCCCAGTAACAAATGGATGAGCCTCACTTATATCAATCATAGTGAAGCTCCTTCGAAGCCTCAGATTATGGTTCCTTGTGGACAGGTAAGAAGAAAAAAATAGCCAGGCACAGTGGTGTACCCCTGTGATCCCAGTACTTGGGAGGTTGAGACAGGAAAATCTTAAGTTTGAGGCCAGCCTCAGTAACTTAGCTAGACCCTCAGCAACTTAGCAAGACCTTGTTTCAAAATAAAAAATAAAAAAGGACTGGGGTTGTAGCTCAGAGGTAGAATGCCAGGAAGGAAGAATGGGAGGGAGGGAGGGAGGGAGGGAGGGAGGGAGGAAGGGAGGAAGGAAGGAAGGAAGGAAGGAAGGAAGGAAGGAAGGAAGGAAGGAAGGAAGGAAGGAAGGAAGGAAGGAAGGAAGGGAGGGAGGGAGAAAAGAAAAGCTTATCATCTGGTTCTCCTACCCCATTGCCATTGCCATCATGTACAACTGATGTTTTTGGCTTGGAATTTAAATGAGGACTGGGTGTGAAAAGGAGTTGCAAAAGTTTCGAAAATGTAGAAATGTAGCCAA
>PVLC010031951.1:0-18474 GCA_004027655.1 Graphiurus murinus | reverse complement strand
TCACAATAGCATCCCAAAAAATAAAATACTTAGGGATAAACCTAACCAAAGAGGTAAAAGACCTCTATAAGGAAAATTACAAAAAACTGAAGAAAGAAATTGACGAAGACCTTAGAAAATGGAAAAATCTACCATGCTCTTGGATAGGCAGAGTAAATATCATCAAAATGGCCATCCTCCCAAAAGTAATCTACAAATTTTTTTTCTTTAAAACCAATAGTGTCTTTAATTCATAAGCTTCTTTATGCTGTTTAAATTCTTCTTTTGTGTCTATTATTTAATCAGATATACCATTTGAGGAGGTGAGAAAAAGTATTAGGTCTGTTTTACTCATGGGGAAATAGACATTCCCCAAAAGTTTATTGTTTGATTGTCATGTTAGTTCAGGCCAATCTTATCTCCCACTCAGATCTTTGTGAAAGAATTTCATTGTCAAAGCTCTCTCCTGCTTTCTTACATGATACCTGCCTGAAGGCATATATGAAAATTGAAGTTTCAAAAGTCACCCTATTGATTAACTAGGGTTTATTCCCAGAAAGAAAAATATTTTCTAAAGTTTAAAATAATCACTTAGACATACTTTTTGATGAAATATTTTTAGGATTTAAAAATGTTTTTCTCAATAATCTGACTTACAGAAAACAGTATAAAAATTCCTATATATCTTTGCTCAGGTTCCCAAATAGTTAATATTTTTCATATTTACTTTATTATTATATTTTCTCTCTTTATACATTTTTCTTATTTTTATGAATTTACTTTTCTGAGTAAGATGTGGACATAACATCTTAGCCCTGAATACATGATTAAATACATTTCTTAAATGCAAGGACACTCTTACATACCCACAGAAACATTATCAAAATCAGGAAATCAGCTAGCACTAACACAGTAAGATTAAATAATCTATAAATAGTCCAATTTTTGCCAATTGTCATTTAATGTCCTTTCTTATAAGAGAAAAAGAGTTTTTGATCTGGGACCCAAACAAAGATAACTTGTTGAATTTAATTATCATATTCTTTAATCTCTTTTAGACTGGAATAGTTCTTTCAGTCTTTCTTCAACTGACCTTGACATTTTTAAAAAGAAGCTATTTACATTGTGCTTCAACTTATGTTTATCTAATGGTTCCTCATGATTCTTATTTGTTTCTTTAATTTCTATGAGTCTCTTTAATTTGTAAATGAGTTACTATTTGTAAGTTGCTTAACACAGCATCTGGCTCATAGTTCTATGTAAATATTTGCTAAATACATTTTGATCCTTTCTTTCACAGTTGAATACAGAGTTGACCAATTTAAGGTCACTGAGTATTTCAGATAGAAGATTTGCCATTTGGAGAATGCTAAATATTTCTATCTTTGTTTCAAATGCTGTATGTTTCTGAAACTTGTGTTTCTTAGGAATAGTATTGACATTTAAGTTTTTCCCTATTCAGCACTCAATAGCATAATATAATAAAAGCAAAATGAAATATTTCATCAGATCATCACGCAGATTCTGGCATATGGACAAAGATTCCAATGCTGTTTGTGCTGAACTGTTGGCCACCCGGTAAGACCACCTGTTCCTCAATGTTTAAGAACCCAAAACTGGGGTCCTAAAAGGATTAAGAGTCTACAGCATAAATGGCCTAAAAGTGTATGCCATCCAAGTGCCTTAGGAATAAAAGTTAAAGACTTTCTGAAAATGGCAGTAGGGTTGGTATGGATTCTATGAGATGCTTAATCGAATGCTCATCACAGAATAGACTTTAACTCAATGTTTTTTGCTTATTGAGTTATGTATTCACTCCTTCCTAGTGCAAACCCTGTGGGTCAACTGGCTAGGCTCTTCTTGCTGTGCTGGAAATGTGATACATCATGTCTCTGCTTCTATGACCCCATCTGGATGCCCTTTTCCCCAACTTACCTCCTCCTACCCTCCTGCCCTTTGTTCTTGTAGCTCAGCATAGCCTCACTTCTTCTGGATCTTTCCTTCACCCCACCTGTCTTTTCCTTCTCATTCCCCCACAGAAGCATTTCTGCTTCCTATCACCCAGTGTGGCATCAAATAAGCGATAGATTTGATTTTGGCACCAACCAAAAGATGGATTTGTTATTTTTACCACAGCCCCATCCCTACAAATGGATTGTGAACTCTTTGATGAAAGTACAATTGGAGTTAGATATACATTTTTAAGAAGTTGAAATTCCTTGACAATTCTAATTTAAGGATGGAACCTGAACATTTTTATCTTATCACCTTAAGCATGGGCTCCATTGGTGCTAGTTTTGATCTAAAAATGACCTCCAGTTCCTTGCCAGTTACTATGCTAGGCATTCTGCATACATCACTTCATTTAATCCTTATAGGAACTCCTGGAGGTGGACACGGGCTACTGTTGATATTCCCATTTTATGGAGGAGAAGTTAAGACTCAGAAAGGTTAAGAAGTAGTTTTCCTAGGGCTTTGTAGTAAGCGTCAGAATTTGATTCCAGTCATCCTAACTCCAGAATCTAAGCCCCAGTCACTATGTTATTCTACCTTCATCATCATCAAAAGCTATAAAAAGAACATTTCAGAGGAAGCAGAGGGAAATGGTAGGTTTATTTAGAATGAACCAGGATTTGTGAGTTACCTCCTGGGTGTTTGCCACTATTGGGAACTTTAATATGTATTATCTCAGATAATCTGAGCACAATCCTGGAAGGGAAGCAGGTAATATCATCTCTATTTCATGAATGAGGAAGCTGAGGAGTAATTTACTCAAGGTTACGAAGCCCAGAGGTAATTGATATTTCTAGTCCATTAAGATGTATCCAGTCACGCAGAGCCCCAATCCTCTTTACTGGTCTTACCGCAGTGCCTCCACTCTCAAATAGAATTTAACTTCACAGTGCAATTATTCTTGCTCTGAATCCTCACCGCCCTGTGGTGTCTTTTAGCATGAGTGTACCCTAGAAGAAGCTTCAAGAGGAGGCTCCTGGGCAAGGCAGTGCGTGGAGGAAGAGGGATTCATGTTCTGTCTGGTTCTTGCTGTTGAAGACTCACTGGGGCTTGCCCTGGTCTTCCCAGAGAGTAATGTTCTGCTCAGTGGTGATAGAAAGCTCTGAGGCTGGCCCAGCAGAGGTATCGGAGAAAGATCCATCACCCCTGAGTGATCGGTGACCCACAGGTACCACGCGTGGAACCTAATGACCAGTCACTCAATTACCAGCTCGGTGACATGTTTATAAGGGTGAACTTTAAAGTGCTATTAGGGATCGGACAGATGAACTATAGCCATGCCTGCAGGGCAGAGCTCACCCAGCCCTGCCGCCTCTGCGGACCCATTACCTAGTAATTAGGGGGATTTTTAAGTAGGAAGCAAGGAGTTAAATTATTGCTTCACTTGTCATAGCGGAAAGTGCTGCTTTGGGGAAAGAAGGAAAGATGGGGGAAAAGGAAGATAAGAAAGAGGGTAGAGGGTAGAGTTTCCAAAATAACAAATGGGTTCATTCTCTAGTATTCTATGCAGGACATCAGTGAGCTTATTTAATTATTACTACACTCGTGGCTTTTAAAGTACTTGATGAATTTCAGTCCATTGCAGTCATTGTTCCTCTTGTGATCCAAATTCTCTTGTGTCCCGCTGGTGGAGATTCTTCAGGTTGATGCCCGAGTTTTTTTTTTTTAAAACATGGTCACATGGGTTTTAATATAAGCTCTTGCTATCCGACTTGGCAACATATTCTAGATTCATCTTGTACATTTTCTCTTTTAAATCTGGATTTAGCTTTGGTTCTTTCAGTGGAGAATGCCATTTAGATGACCACAATTTGGGTTTGGGGGTGTTTATTGCTACTATGTTTGCCATTGTTCTTGGGGCTTTTCAATGGATACAAGTAGGGAATGCAGAGTGTGTTTAAAAAAGAAAACAAATTTTGAATTTATATTGACACTAAATTTAGTATACACTCTGCCCGTAACTTTTATTTATTTTTTTATTGGTGCATTGTAATTATACATCCTCATGAGGTTCAGAGTGCTAGAAACATATATGCCCGCAGACTATGACCAGTGTGTTTCCCTGGGACCTCCCTCTGGATCTCACCCAACTCTCTCCCTCTCCCCATACGCAATACTGAAGCCGGCATTGATGACTTCATATATGAAGTCACTGTTGGAACTGCTTCCTTCCTCACGACTCCCCTTTACCTCCCCACCTCCCCTCCAAGTCCCCTTTCCCGATTCTACTCGTGTCTCCCTCATTTACCTGAAGTCCCCTCTGTTTCCCAATTTCTCTCTAAGGAATTGAAGTCAGAATGTTATAGTGACACTGTAAGTTTAAAAAGCTGCAGTGTCTTTACTTGCCTTCTGTGATTGTACAGCTGTATTTCCTGTTCTTCCTGTTGAATGCCCAGTTCCCAAAGGCAACCATTTTTGTTTTATGACACCATACACGCTCAGCTGTCTCTGAGGAGCAATTCCAACACTACCCCCGATGATATGATTACTGAAAACAGCTTCAGGTTTTATTTTCTTCTTCATAATTCTTTTTGGCAAAGCATATCCCACTCCACTGGGTACATGTAGTCAGATTTCTGTACCTTAAAATCACTTGACATAGTTCTATCTGTATGTTTGCACCACCAAGTCAATACATAGGTTTATTAATTTAATTTCAGAAGGATTGTCTTTTAAGTTATATGTAGGAAAGTAAATTTTTTATGTAATGAATAAATATTAATTTATAAAATTAATTGTAAAATATTTTATATTGTAAATTTTTTTTATTATAATGTAATATGTGGTTCTAAAGCCAAATCTATAAAACAGCCTGCCTTACACTGGCTCATACAGTCAGTATAGTATTAAGCTTCAGTTACATTGGAAATTTGTTTGAAAATACACATTTACTGGCTACTTTTCTCTCTCCATCTCACTATTTTACAGCTTTATCACTTTTCTGGGATCACCTCAAATAAACTACTTCTACACAAATATTTGCTTTTTGGTATACTTTTAGGGTAACCTGAATCAAGACACACGTTCACTTTTTTTCTCAGTCTTGTTTTCACATAAAATATATCACGAAGACTGATCACCCCATTATTCAGGAGATCGCTGTGTGGCTGTTCCAATCCCAATGTCACTCTGGAAAAAAACGGGAGGAGCTAAAGTTAGAGCAGTCATACTGGGGGAGGCCCCATCAGAAGGCAGATTGTGGGCACCTGCATGTGTTCCCAAAGGCCCCCACCCTTTGGGAGACAGGCTGTGACTAAAGAGATTCAGTTTCGGTGTTGGACAGGCCTGAGTTTGAATTCCAGTGCTGAGTGGCAAGGAGCTGGAGAAGGCAGGAGTCTCAAGTACAGTACTTTTACAAGAACAGTACCAAAAGGAGTATACCTCCAATGGTGGGACATGTAGTTACCCGAGCAGGCGACTTTGAGAAGCCAGGGTTCTCACCATACACACAGGCCGAGACCCATCCACAAGGTATTCTAGCTGTGTAGTTTGGACCAGCATGTTACGATGGGGCGAGGGATATTTGATCTTTTCTGAAAACACAGGTGTTCGACCTCAACTTCTCTCCAAAGTTACGCTTCATCTGTATCCTTTCCTGAAGTATTTTATTAATCATTTCACCCATATTTCTTTTCACCTCAGACTTCAGACTTTGATTTCCTCTGGAATTTATAGCAACATCTGCGGTTTCTCAAAGTGCAGAAGGCAGGTTTTAGGATGAAGATATTTTCATAGAGCCTGGCCAGAGAGCTGCGATTCACCAACAGGCAGTTGACTCAGGTGAAACGAAGCCAAAGGGAAATCAAATCTTGTTTTCTTGATTTTTTTTTCAGCAGTAAGGGGGAAATCACTGATCGATTTTACTTTAATGTCTATCTCCTTTCGTCATCCAAATTCAATAATTTAATAGATGTTTATTGAACCTCTACTATGAGCCACACCATGTCCTAGGGATTGGGGTACCACGAAACCGGATGCAGCCCCTATCTTTTGGGAGCTTTCTCAGGAGAGACAGAGGGGGGAGGAGGTGTTAAATAATCTTATAACAACATGTGAAATCATATCTAGTGTTTTGGGACAGCTTAACATAATGAGGGAAAGCGAGTGATGATTAAAGGAGTATCTGAAGGAATTAGTGAATTGTTGGAAGGAATTAGTGAAGTAGTTGGAAGGGAGAGGCACAGCCTGGACAAAAGCCTGGCAGTGGGAGGAGAGCATGAATGTCAAGTGAAATGAAGGGAGGTAGCGGCTGGAGAAGACTGAGTAAGAAGGCCGTGGTCGGTAATGAGTTGGAGGGGTACCCAGAGGGTGACCGGGAAGTCATTTAGATGTGGATTTATAGAGATGCTAATGACAATTTTTATCTCTCTCTCTCTCTCTCTTTCTTTACTGGGGATGGAACCCAGGGGAATTCTACCTCTAAGATAAAACCCTATTCCTTTTAAGAAATTTTTATTTTTAAAAAGGTTCTCACTGAGCCAGGCTTGGTGGCTCATGCTTATCATCCCAGTACTTGGGAGGCTGAGACCAGAGGATCTGGGTTCTCGGCCAGCCTCAGCTACTTAGTGAGATCCTATTTCAAAATAAAGAATACAAAATAGGGCTGGAGGTATAGCTCAGAGGTAGAATGCCCCTAGGTTCAATTCCCAGTACCGAATAAACAAACAAACAAACAAATAAATAAAAATAAAAAATAAAAACAAAATAAAAAAAAGGTTCTCACTAAGTTGATTAGGGTCTCACTAATTTGCTGAGGTCTCAAACTTGTAATCCTCCTGTCTCAGCCTCCCAAATACTGAGACTATAGGCTGGTGGTGCCTTATCCGGAGAGTTAATGGCATTTAAACCTCAGGACTTTTCACTTGTGTGGGGCCCTTCATGAATGCTGTTAATCCAAACAATCTTATGCATTGCATAAGAAAACCTTGTAGATGCTCTGAAATCTCAGAATTCATATATAAAAGATTTCTCAAATTTGTCAACAATCCTAAAAATTTAGATGGCATTGCCAATAACAAAAATGGGAAGCTGAAAGAAACAAATTTTATGTCCCCAGACCAGTGTGAAAATAGAGTCTGGATTTTCTTTCTATGGAAAATGACATTATCAGCTCATCATTAAATGAAGAAGAGACTAGAACTATGCAACCAATAAAATGTAGGAGAAATTATTATAGACTGGCATCAATGTGCTAATTGGTAAAAATATTTCATTTTCTGGATTTTCATAATATTAATAATTTCTGTCACTGTAAAAGATTGTGTTTTGTAATGACTTATTTTCTTATCCTATGTAAGTGTTCAAGCTTGTGCCTACCTTTGTCAGCGTGCACTCTCTCTCTCTTTTCCTGCCGTTCTGGGGATCAAACCCAGTGCCTTGCACATGCTACGGGAACTCTTTACAACTGAGCCAAATCCCCAGTTCTTGTGCCTAATTTTGAATATAGAATTTTGCATTCTTAACTGATCTGCCACTGTGAGTCACTGACTACTATTATCAAGCCTCTTTCCTATTCTCAGGGTTATAGTTTTGAAGTGAAAATCTTTCCCAGGCCTCTCCACCTCTGGGTGTGTGGGGTCACATCTGGCTCCCAGAGAGGGTCTCTTGTCTTGACTCTCGGCATTGGATGGGTTCAGTCACACCGAGGTGGCGGGCTGTCGTCATGGATGCAGGATCCCCTTTGCACTCATCCTCATCAGGGGATCTTTCCAGCTGAAAGTGTAAACCAGACCAAAGATAGTGAAGAATCCACATGAAGACAGTGATTGACAGAGAGACAGCTGCAAATGGCAGGAAAGAGAGGAGATTGCCTTAATAACAAGTGGACAGGAAACATCGCTACTGAAGCAAGAAACAAAGCAGGAGACCATCTGTAAGGTTGTCAAGAGGGACACACAGCTTTTTTTTTTTTTTTTTTTGTAGTGGAACATTAACAAAAATTTAGTCCAGCTGGGTGTGGTGGCGCACGCTTGAAATCCCAGTACTTGGGAGGCTGAGACTGGAGGATCCGGGTTTGTGGCCAGCCTCAGCTTCTTGGTGAGGCCCTCCGCAACTTATTGAGACCCTGTTTCAAAATAAAGAATGAAAAATAGGGCTGGGGATGTAGCTCGGAAGTAGAATGCTCCTGAGTTCAATCCCCAGTACCGCCCCCCCTCCCGAAAAAGTTTAGTCTATAATCATATGTATCATTATTACAGAAATTGTATGTATCAGTGATATCTATGGGTTACTTCTTTAACGATTAGAACCAATAGTTAGGATATATTGTGAGCCTTCTTTGTTTCATTGTGAAGGGTCTTATGTAGTCATATTCTATTGTCAAAATGGCAGTTTATACACATTTCAAGAAAGTTAGAATATGCACATAAACTTCTTTTTCTGCAAGTCTCTTTACATCTCTTTCCCCTCTCTCCCTTCCTTTACTCCTCCATTGCTCCATTGGAGTCTCCGCTCTTCTGAGGTCTCTTTTGTTTCCCAACTTCTATCTAGCTTCCACATACGAGAGAAAACACACAACTAGTTGCTTTCTGGCTGGTCTTGCTTAGTATAATATTTCCAAGTTCTACCCATTTTCCTGCAAATGACATAATTTCATTCTTTATGGCTGAATAAAATTCCACTGTGACTTTCTTCATATTCTTCCATCTCTGCACCTTTGGAGTTGCACACTATTCTTGCTTTTCAGGTAATCTTTAAAAAATATTCTTTTATTGGTGCATTGTACTTATACATCAGAATGAAGCATAAAATGATAGGAACACACTTGTACAGGACACGTGTGTCTCCCTCCAGATCCCACCTGCTCCCTCCCTTTCCCCGTACTCGTCATTATGATTGGTATTGATAAATTTGCATATGCACACAGCATTACTTGAACAACATGTTGCCTTCATCCGGTCTCCTTCCCCTGCTTCTGTGTTCCTGCAATGCCTGTACCGTGTACATTTTTACCCATCTCCATCCCATCATCTTCTCCAGTGATGGTTTCTGTTCATCTGAATACCCCATGCATTTGCAATGCTCTTAGTATGGAAGTTCTCAAGAATCGTTTGCTAGTGAGTAGCTATGCCTTTGCTTTCAACTCTTCCCCAGGAGCCCACTGCCATGTTGGACAGTGGTGAATGAAGTGACCTCCAGCTGCCAGGTACCTGTGTCCGTAAACTTTGATTCCTGAGGACTGGGGTCAGGCGGTCAGCCACTTCTGGTGCTCCTTCTTTGCTGTGTATTTCATCACATTCTAACCCTTAGGCTGGCGTGGTGGCCGGCCTGTGATGGGACTGCATAGGCCACTGAGACACAGGCCAGGCACCAAATAAAAGACTGTTGTCATTTTAAGCCACTGAGCTAAAGGGTGGTTTGTTGCACAGCAGGGAGGGATCCTGGGGATACAGAGGAGCCTACAATTGTGGTGGGAATGCTTTGCTTGGGAGGAATAGGGAGGATCAAAGTGTCTTTCACCCAGGAGGTTCCTGGAGTGCCAGGGTTAGTAGCTCCAGGTAGACATGCACCCCCCTTCCTGATTGTCCTTGTTCTTCCCCCAGTGCCAGCCGTGTTCTCACCTCGGGGCCTCTACTTCCTCTGACGAGAGCCGTAGTCTCCCTCATTTTCACATGGAGTGCTTGGTCATCTCCTTCAGGCCTTTGCTCAAAACCCTCAGCTCCCCCACCTCACCTCACTGACACCCCCCCCCAATACTCCCTATAAAATAAAAGCCTTTAGCTGGGTGTGGTGATACGCACCTGTAATCCTAGTACTTGTGAAGATGAGACAGGAGGATCAAAGGTTCGAGGCCAGCCTTAGCAATTTAGTGAGACTCTCAGCAACTTAGTGAGACCGTGTTTCAAAACAAAAAAATAAAATTGACTGAGGGGTGTAGCTCAGAGGTGGAATGCCCCTAGGTTCAATCTCTAGTACCTAAAATAAATAAATAAATGAATGAATGAATGAATAAATAAATAAATAAATAAATAAATAAATGGAAGCCCTTCACCCTGGCACTTTAGCTCTGTTCTGCGGTGTCTTATGGTGCCTATTGCCCTGTGACATCACACATACTTAGTTATGCCTGTCTTTTCTTACCAGAGTGCAAGCCATGTAAGGGCCGTGGTTCCGTTCTCATCCTGCCATATCCCCTGGGTCTAGAACAGTGCCTGTGGTCATGGATAAACTGCTAGATTCTGACTCTGTGGCAGGACTTTTACTTACAAAATTTCATGTAATCTTCTCAACCTTAAGAGAGAAAAGTATTCTTCCCGTTTTACAGATGACAAAACTCTGGCACCCCCCCAAAAAAAATCAGGGAAGATAATTTGGGGAAGATCAGACAATTAGCAGGTGGCTGACCTGGGTCCTAAGCCAGGTTTTCTGAGTCTCATCCCAAGCTCATTCTACAATGCCAGAGTTCTTTTCTCCTTTGGGCCCAGGTGTCCCTTTGAGGACTTCATAAAGGTATTTTTTATGCACACCCATGTACACACTCATGCATGTACACATGTACATACTCACAGACGTATGCATACTCACAGTGTGTGCATATAACCCCAGGGCTCAGAGACCCCCCCAGCGCCTTGCACAAGGACCCTTCCCCTGTACCACAACAGGAAAGGCACTTGCTTCCTGCAGACTTTTGTGCCTTTTCTTTGACAATGTTGTGTTATTAACTAATTACTGCTTGTGAAGTCCCCGGGAAATACCAAGTGCTTGTTCAATGCTAAATATGGTTATTAGCGAAGCTTTGATTTTAGAGAACAGCCAGAGAGCACTGAAATAAGCAAATAACAGTTGTGTAGGGAGGCAGGCAGCCGATGGGCACGTTGCGGTGTATAATCAAACTCTGCATGGCTCTCACACGCGCCTCAGCCTGCTGCCTGCTACATCTGTCCTGACCGGGAGTTTGCAGGTTTTCAGAGAAATGGAGTCATTACTAACTGATTGATTTTCTGAAGCCCCCCGTGTTTGATCTTTCAGTGTCTATTTACTTTTTTTCTGCCCCTTCCCCATCCCACCCTCTTTGCTCACAGCAAATAAGTCTGCCTCTCAGGGCAAAAGGAGGAGCCATATGAACTTCATTCCTCCGTCCTCAGATGCTTCTATCACCATTGTCTGTCCTTCCTGACCTCACCCCTCAGAAGAAGTGTGTCCCCTCCAAGCTGGCCTCGTGCGCATGTGACACGGCCTCTTGTTGGGTTTGGGGCTCTGCTCTGCCACTTTGAAATTCTAAATTATTTTCAAACAAGGGGCCCCACATTTTCATTTTGCACCAGGCCCCCCAAATTTTGTAGCCAATCCTGCCCTCTTCTATTTCAATGTTCAAAATGAATCCCTCCCGTAGCACCTATATATGTTGTATCAAAGGTTTCACTCCAACCATAATATCTTGTTTTGTTAGTTGTCTCTATTATACTGATTGATACCTCTCAGTCTATAATATACTCATCCAAAAGAAATGAAGAAAATTATTTCCATCAATGTGGTGCCCCTCAATTCTACACTGGGATTTTTTTCATCATAAGGGACCAAAATCCAGCTCAAACTAGCATAAGTGAAAGGAGGAAAATGTTTAATATAAGCAAATTGTGGAAGAGAAAGGAGTGGACCTGGCCCTGGGAACAACAGGACTCGCAGATGTGACCAGACCACTATCTCTCTTCCATCGGTGTAAGTCGGCTTTGCATCACTGTGACCAAGATTCCTGACAAGAGCAACATAGAGGAGGAAAAGTTTATCTGGACTCACAGTTACAGAGGTCTCAGCTCATCGTCAGCAGGCTCCATTGATCTGCGCCTGAGATGAGGCAGGGTATTATGGTGGAAGGGCACGAGGAGTGATGGAGGGAAGCCTCTCAGATCATGGAGGTTGGGGGAGAGAGAGAGAGAGAGAGAGAGAGAGAGAGAGAGAGAGAGAGAGAGAGAGAGAGAGAGAGAGAGAGAGAGAGAGATCTGGGAACACAGTAACCTACTACCTCCAGTCATACTCTACCTGCCTACAACTCGATACTACATTCAAATTATTACTCCATGAATGAATTAATACACTCTTAAGGTTACAGCCTGCATGATCCAATCACTTTGGGGACCAAGCTTTCAACATGAGCTTTAGGGGGATATTCCAAATCCAAATTATACCAACACTTCTGTTCTGATCCTCCTGTTTCTACTCTTCTTTTAGTTCAGTTTCCTGTGGGGTGGAAGCTTGTCTGTAGATAGTGAGTCTGAACTCTGGAAGCTTATGATTGAAGAGGAAAGGCGCCACAAGCATCTGGTTTGAGTAAATACAAAATCTGAGGAAGAATTCTAATTGGCTCCACTTGGGTCACAAGTTTATTCTTGGACCAATTGCTGGTATCAGGGGAATTTGGGTCACTCTGATTGGCTCATCTTTGCTGCTGTTACCTGCATCTCCTTGTTAGAGTTCTGCAAGTTCTTTATGGAAAGTCCACACTATAATGGGCAGACAGGGCAATCGGTGACGATCCCAATCCCCTGCGACCCAGCACCTCCCCTTCTCTATCTCGTTCTCTTCATGGCTGGTGCTACTGCAAAGCTATGGATTTGAAAAGTAGTCTACACGTATCCACCTCACTTTCCCGCCTCCCATCCCCTCTACGTGTCTTCAAAGTTCCTCTTGAGCTGTTCTTGTTACGATCACCACTGCTTTTTGTGTGGTCAAGTCTATGAGCCAATGTTCAATGACCTCTTATTTTACTTCCCTGAATATTTTGCACTTGATTGGTCTTTAGGAAATTTCTATATTCCCTTGCTTCTATTAAAACATTTTTTTTCTGGGCTTTGTTCACTTTGCCTTTCACACTAGTTCCTCCAAGCTCCATCTTTTAAAAATACAAATTTATTGGTGCATTGACATTTCACACAAAGGTGGGGTTCATTGTGATATGTTTGTACATTGAACAAAACATAATTTGATCAGCTCTTCCCTCCTTTCCTCTCTCCCCCAATCCCCATTTTCCACTCTACTGTTCTCTCTTCTATTTTCACGAGGCCTCCTTCCCCCCTTTTTTTTCTCTCTAGCGTTCACATGCAAGCTTTTTCTTTTTTAAAAATGCCTTTATTGGTGCATTACAGTTACACATCACAGTGAGGCTCAAAGTGACACAAACACTCAGCACTTGGTGTGATTTTTTTTTTTTTTTTTTTTGCGGTACTGGGGATGGAACCCAGGGGCATTCTACCTCCGAGCTATACCCCCAGCCCTATTTTTTATTCTTTATTTAGAAACAGAGTCTCACTAAGTTGCAGAGTGCCTCACTAAGTAGCCGAGCCTGGCTGCGAACCCGGATCCTCCAATCTCAGCCTCCCAAATGTTGGGATTATAAGCGTATACCACCACGCCCGGCTTGGTGTGATCTTTTATTGACCTTAGTTACTCTATTTCCTTCCTTTCATTTTTTTTTTTTTAATTTTTTTGTACTGGGAATTGAACCCAGAGGCGTTCTGCCTCCAAGCTACACCTTTAGCTTTTTTTATTTTTAATTTTAAAAATAAGATCTCTATACGTTGCTGAGGGTCTAAGTTGCTGAGGCTGGCCTTGAACCTGTGATCCTCCTGTCTCAGCTTCCCAAGTACTGGGATTATAGGCACGTGCCACCACGTCTGGCTTGGTTAGTCTATTTCTGAATTTGTTTCTTAGTCAGATCCTTTAAGTTGCCCCATGAATCTGCCTTTGATAGTTCTTTTAATCCTTGGGACACCATGCCTACTACTACTTTGTACATTTTCTAGATCCTGTTATCCAGGAAAGAAATGATGGTGAGCTGGATTTGGATCGGGGTGTTGGTGATTAATGAGAAAATGAGAGGGGTTCCAAAGCTTACAAAGGAGGTAGGATCAGCTGGACCTGGCAATAGGCTGGAAATGGAGCATAGGGAGAGACAAATGTTGGAAATATTTTTCAAATATCTGGCTTAGCTGGGCGTGGTGGCGCACACTTGTAATCCCAGCATTCGGGAGGCTGAGACCAGAGGATCCAGGTTCGAGGCCAGCCTCAGCTACCTAGTGAGGCACTCCCCAACTTAGTGAGACTCAGTTTCAAAATAAAGAATAAAAAACAGGGCTTGGGGTATAGCTCGGAGGTAGAAGGCCCCTGAGTTCAATCCCCAGTACTGCAAAAAAAAAAAAAAAAAAAAAAAAAAAAAAAAAAAAAAAAAAAAAAAAAAAAAAAAAATCTGGCTTAGAACAAGGTGTCAGTGCCATTCAGAGCACAGAGGCAGTGGTGTGCGTGTGACCACGTGTGCCTGCTTGTGGATCAGTGGATGTACACATACATGTATGAGTACATGCTTGTGTGTGTGCTTGCCTTTGCACGTGTGCATGAGGACTTGCAAACATTTAGCGGCGTGGGGAGCATGTCCTGTGGAGGAAGGTGTGTGTGCACAGGGATGGTAGGGAAATGAGGGTATTCCTGTGTCTCCACAGCATGGGGGCCTTGAGTCCCACCACCTGGTTATCCTGGAGCCTGTGATTCTGAAGAGTAACCCTGGGCAGAGAGGACCAGCTGGTGTGCTCTCCGCTCCTTCCCCAGTCAGCGCCTCGCATCACACCTGCTGCAGGAAGCCACGCAGCATGGAGTTTGCTTAATTGAATTCTACTGTGACTTTAAAGAGAGGCTAATCACAGTTGTTGGGAGCATTAGCACACATGGGCTGTTAGAAGGAGCTAGGGTGGAAGGTTTAACCTTTTCTGGAAGTTTCCTCACCTGCCCTGGATCTGAACTTTTATCAGTCTGGGGAAATGGGTTTATGGTGCATTCAATATCGATTCTTGTCTTCTAGTTGATTTGCAGCTACAGAGGAGGGCTGAGTCTGCCACTGGAGCTGAGGAATTCCAGCTTTGGGGCAATGCAGGGAAGAGGAGGGCTTTCTAGGTCTAGACATGGGAAGAAAGTTGGGGATGGTGTTGAGGAAGGTAGGAGCCGGCGGAGGATAATTTACATGCATCATTCTTTTTAGTGTTGAATTTATTTTAGGCCAACACAAAACACCCTCCTTTGTCTGCTCTTCATTTCTCCCTTCTCATACAAACACAGCTAAGGGTTGCAGAAGAGCATGCGGCCAAGAGTTTTGACCCTTTGTAGGTGGAATTTGGTATTAAACAGAGATTCAATAGTTTATTCACACATCCATCCCTCCTCCTCCTCCTCCTCCTCCTCCTCCTCCTCCTCCCCCACTCTTCCTTCTCCTCCTCCTCTTCCTTCTCCTCCTCCTCCTCCTCATTTTCCTCATCAGAGTTCATACTTGGCAAGAATTTGCTATGTGACAGGCACTTTAGCAAATGCCTTTTATCTTTTAACACTTGCAATGGCATTATGAAGCAGGTACTAATATTGTCCTCATTTTATAGATTAGAAAACCAAGGGACAGGGAGGTTTCTATGATCACACAGCTCAGAAGGGATAAATAAGGGATATGAACCCAAGTCAGACTGACATATTCCAGCCTTCTGGCAGTGCATAATCCTAAGAATTAATCCTCCCTTTCCCCACTTAAAAATATTGGAAGATGATTTTTAAAAATCAGTGATAATACTACAATTAGAGACTCAATTATTAGCAGTCGTTTTTGTAACATATATAGTATAACTATTGTATATACAAATAGAGATTTAAGACTAAAATGGGAACATACCCCAAATTCCATTTTTGATCCGCTCCCCATAATGAATTATGAATATATTTTCAAGTCATATGTTCTCCTATTTTATAATTTTTAATAGTTGATTATATTCCAAGTGATGGGAAAAATCCCACTCTAACTTCCATTGCAATTACCTTGAATTTACAGATTGCCTGGGAAATGACCTCTGATCTCCTTTTCAGAAAGGTGGAAAAGATCTGAGCATCTCAGAATGAAGGACTGAGCTTGCAGATGCAGGAGAAAGGGCTTTTTAAAGGCAGGCGCAGCTTGGCAGGTACTTGCCCTAGCACAATGTCTTTCCTTTCCTCATGAAGTTCAGGGCCACAGGGAGACCTGCCTGTACCCTCTGAGGTGGTGCCTCATGTCCTTGTAGTGATGGAGGCTGAGAAGTTTACTGCTTGTTAGCAGGAATTTTGTGATTATTAAGACTGCAAGATATGGTGGAAGAAATGTAGGTCTTGAATGGTGGTGGACCAATAAATATTAGACACCCAGATCTTTAAACAACCCCTGATTTGTATTATTTACTACCTCCATGGTGGCAATACTCCCAGCGGGCCAATTTTAAGCTACCAATTTACTGTCACTGAACGAGAAGTTGGAAGAGATGTATAGTAGTGCGCATAATACAGCATTTCCTCAGGACAGAGAAATAGATGGAAACAACCTGAAAAGCACAGAAATAGTAACATAATATAATGATTAGGAAGTCATGACTTTTGAGTATTTATTACTTTTTATGAATGTAAGTTATTTAATTGCAAATTCATATAATTTAGGTGTGTGTGTGTGTGTGTGTGTGTGTGTGTGTATGTGTGTGTGTGGTGTTGGAGGTTGAACCCAGGGGCATTCGACCTCTGAACTACACTCCCAGCCTTATTTTGTTTTTTATTTAGAAACAGGATTTTTTTTTTTGTAGTACTGGGGATTGAACCCAGGAGGATTCTACCTCTGAGCTATATCCCCAGCCCTATTTTTTATTCTTTATTTTGAAACAGGGTCTCACTACGTTGCAGAGGGCCTCACTAAGTCGCTGAGGCTGGCTGCGAATCCAGATTCTCCAGTCTCAGCCTCCCAACTACTGGGATTACAAGTGTGCACCACCACACCCGGCTAGAAACAGGATCTTGCTAAGTTGTTGAGGACCCTGCTACATTCCTCAGGCTGGCTTTGAATTTGTGATCCTCCTGTCTCAGCCTTCCAAATACTAGGATTACAGGTGTGGACCACCACCCCTGGCTATAATTTAGTTTTAATAATGGCGTATTTTAACAACTGGTTTGCAAAATTCTTAATAACATTAATAACATTAGCTCTCAGAAATCAATATGAGTTAGTTCTAATACACCACTGGTCAAATAGATTTTGATTCCAATTTTAGCTCAACCAGTTACCAGCCTAAGGGGAAAAAAAGCCCCATAGCCTTTACACCCTTTGGTTTCCTTCAGTTATATAACATAATGCTAATAATGATGTCTATTACATATTAGAGTTATAGACAAAAAGCATGCAGAGCCCAGTCTACACCACCTGTTGCTCATCACCAGTGAATGTGTGTTTGGTGTCTACTGACAGTCTATCTTGGAGGGCGTTAAATGAGGTAATATGTGCACAATCAATTTTCACTATTAAGATGATGACCTCATCGTTATTGTCGACATCACAGGTTATACCAAGCACTACGTCTGCCTGCGTCCTGACCCACTTCACAGTGGACTTCTGTATCAGCCCGCATGTGCCTGCCTGTCATCTCTCTTTGCACTTAGGCACACAGTGCTAGTTTGCTTAATGACAAATGACGATTGAGAGGTTGGCCTTTAACAGAACTCCTTACTCCTAACCCTAACTAAACCTACAGACCAAATTGCAAGTTGCTTAAAGGAATTCCAGCCTGGGTATAAGGCTCCTTACCACAATGCTTGGCAATTATGTGGCCACAGGTATCACAGGACCATATGATCATGTGGTCTTTTGTTCAGAGGCCTGGTGATACTGTAGTCTGCTAATCCAAAGATCCAGAATTCATGGGGTTCTGGGGATTATATAGGTTGGGAATCTAGGCTTGTAGTGGGCTTCAGGGATCCTGATAAAGTAGTAAGCTTTCCAAAACATGTGCAGTGTTTTAGGAAGGGATTCTGGGTAAGCAGATTCAGAAATATAAGTATAATAAGAATGCTGGTAGTCACATGTGATGAGCATTTGATATGTGGCTAGTCCAAATGAAGCATGCTGTAAGTATAAAGTATGCCTTAGACTTTGAAGACTTAGCATTAAAACAGGTAAAATATCTCATGAATAAATTTTGTATTGATTATACCTTGACACACTGTTTTGGATTTATTGAGTTAGATAAAACATATTATCAAATTAATTTCATCTCTCTTTTTTTATATTTCAAAGTATACTAGAAAGCTACAATGACAAGTGTGTCTCATTATATTTGTGTGGGATGGTGCTATTTTAGAGCATTCACGGTCAGTCCCAGAAGTACTGGCTTATTCTGGGATGCAAGGATGAGGCTGAAGTCTCCAGGGATAGAAGATCCTAAGATCAAGACGGACCTCTGGTTGTTGGAGGTATTAGGCAGAGAAAGATGCTCAGACATGGCCCCAAGCAGACAAAGGCCTTGTTCCCTCCCCTCTTGTCTCCAGCCCAACTTACCGTTGGACACTGTTGTGGTTTGGATCTGAAGGTTTCCCCCAAAAGTACATGTATTGAAAGCATGTCCCCTATGCAGCAAGTAGAAGCAAAGCTCAGAGTAGGGCATGGCTGGAGGGGTGGGTCACAGGGGGTGTGGCCTCAAGGACTCTATCTGTCCATGGCCCTCCTCCTCT
>PVLC010031950.1:5998-18549 GCA_004027655.1 Graphiurus murinus | reverse complement strand
CAAATGGCCAATAAATGTATGAGGAAATGTTCCACATCATTAGCAATCAGAGAGATGCAAATCAAAACTACCTTGAGATTTCACCTAACTCCAATCAGAATGGCAACTATCAAAACACAAACAACACGGGAGGATGAGACCAGAGGATCCGGGTTCGCGGCCAGCCTCAACTACCTAGTGAGGCACTCTGCAACTTAGTGAGACTCGGTTTCAAAATAAAGAATAAAAAAAATAGGGCTGGGGGTGTAGCTCGGAGGTAGAATGCCCCTGAGTTCAACCCCCAGTACCGCAAAAAAAAAAAAAAAAAAAAAAAAAAAAAAAAAAAAAAAAAAAAAAAAAAAAAAAAAAAAAAAAAAAAAAAAAACCACAAACAACAACAAATGCTGGCAAGGGTGTGGAGAAGTGGGAACCCTAATACATTGTTGGTGGGATTGCAAATTAGTGCAACCACTTTGGAAAACAGTATGGAGGATCCTCAGACGAATGGGAATGATCCTACCATATGATCCAGCAATACCTCTACTGGGTATCTACCCAAAAGAAAGGAAACCAAATTATCAGACCAACGCATGTGTAACTATGTTTATAGCTGCACAGTTTACAATTGCCAAACTATGGAACCAGCCAAGATGTCCAACAACAGATGAATGGATTACAAAATTATGGGATATGTACACAATGGAATTTTACTCAGCCATAAAGAAGAACAAAATCATGTTATTCGCAAGGAAATGGAGGGAACTAGAAAACATTATGTTAAGTGAGATTAGTCAGTCACAAAAAGTTAAAAATCAAATGCTCTCCCTAATATGTGGAAGCTAGGGAGAAAATGGGACATAAGAGGGACTCCAGATGAAGGAGAATTCTTAGGTGAACAAAGAATTTGACTTAATGGAAGGTAATGGGAGGAGGGAGGACACCCTAATGAGCATGATGTACTTACAAGATCACATCAAAGTCAATCACTAAACTGACCTGGAGAAGGAGGGAGAAAGAGGGAGGGGGGTGGAAATTGGGGAAGGGTTAATGAGAAATGTGTGCATGGATGTCTTTACCTGTACTAGCTTGTACCCAAGAAAGATGTGTGATTAACCCTGTTGTACCCAAGAAATGTATAAAAATCCATGCTAAAAAAGTGAAAAAATGAAAAAAAAATGATATGAACAAGGATGTTACTTGTGGCTTTCAGAGCAGGCCCCAAACTGAAAACAACCCAAATGTCCACTAACAGCAAAATGGATAGAAAAGTTGGTTTATCTATACAATGAAATATTATGCAGCAATAAAATACAGGCAACAACATGGAAAAACATCACAGATAACATATTCCAGAAAAGAAGCCAAATTAAGAAATCATGGTGTTATGGTTAATATAGAATGTCCCCTGAAGAGCTCGTTCAAAATTGATATAGTAAATTCTCAAGAGTTATAATCTCATCAGTAGATAAATCCATTGTAGTGGATTTATTGGAAGATAAGTAACCTGGGCAGTTGAGGGGTGGCTAGAGGAGGTGGGTCCCCAAGGGTGTGCTTTTGTTGATTATTTATTGTTCCTCTTCCCTTTGCTCTTTCTCTGGCTTCTGGTCCTTGCTCTCTCCCTTTCTCTGCTTCCCTTCACCATGCCCTTAGCTCTGCAGACTTGGCCTGATGTGGACTGAAACTCTGAAATCTCCCAAACTATGAGCAAATAAATCTTCCTTCCTCTAAGTTGTGTGGTCAGGTTTTTTGGATCACCACAGTGAGAATGCTGACTGAGATCAATGGGTAGGCATGGTGACACATACCTGTAATTCCAGCTACTCAGAAGGCAGAGGCAAGAGGATTACAAGTTTGAGACCAGGCTCAACAACTTAGAAAGATCCTGCCTCAAAATAAAAAGGTTGGGGATACAATGCAGTGGTAAAGCGCTCCTGGGTTCAACCTCCAGTACCAACAAAAAAGGAAAACAATGGTTGCAGAACAGTTTGGTGGTTGCCTCTGGTGGAGGGAGGTGTGGAATTGGAATAGAAATGGAAACAAGAGAGCTTCCTGAAGTGATGGAAATATTTGATTTCCATCCACTTTTTGATTAGGGTGTGAGTGGATGCATTTATCAAAAATCATCTAATTGAGGGTTGGGAGTATTTCTTAGTGGTATATGCTTGCCTAGCATGTATGAGACCTTGGGTTCAATCCTCAGCACGTTTTTTACATTAAAAAACAAAACATCATCTAATTTAACATTTAAGAACTTCACATTTCACTATATAAAAATGATGCCTTAATAAATACATTTAAATATGCAAAACACATGGGTGAAATAAAAGAAGATGACAATGAAATATATTTCTAATTCAAAAGGATAACCTTTCAAACATAGCAGATAAATGAGCAAAATAATATCATATCCTATTTACCCAAACTACTTATCAGCTCCCATTCTAGAAGTTTACTCTATAAAGAAATTTCATGCAGAAATTAAAAACTACATACATGCAATGTTATTCTTTGTGGATACTGATCATTCATTGTGAAAAATCAGAAATAACCTAAATACCCATTCTTAAGATAATGGTTGATTGAATACATCCATAAATGAAGAACTATATAGCCATTAAAAAAAAAAAAAAAAAGAATGAGCCAGGTGTGGTGATGTGCCACACTTCTAAGACTCTTATCAACCTAGTAAGACTGTGTTTCAAAACAAATATTTTTTTTTAAAAAAAGAACAAAGAACGGGGGGGGGGGTGGCTTAGAGGTAGAATGCCCTTGGGTTCAATCCCTAGTAACACACACATACACACACACACACACACACACACACACACACACACACACACACACACCAAAAAGAAAAAAAAGAATAAAGATCATTTTATAAAGACAAGATTGTTTTTAGCAGTATTATTGGTACAGCAATTCTAAAACTCCCTTATGTGCATTGAAGGAGAACAAATAATTAAATATACAGAGTTTATTAAGAATCAAGGTTCTCACTGTTTGAGAAGGGAGCAACAAACTTTGAATAAGAAATCTAAGGAAGCACTACATGGATTTGATTGTAGATATTAGTATGAATATGTGTGTATGTGAATATATGTATATTTTGTATATGTTGTTTATTCAGCTTTCCATTACTGTGAGAAAGTATATGGGAAATGAACTTTCAGGAGAGATGATTGATTTTTGGCTCACCACTTCAACGTCACTTAGCCTGGTCACTGTGGATTTGTGACCAAGCAGAACACCATGACAGGGGGATATTTGTGGGGCAGAGAGAGCTGCTCACCCCATGGCAGCCAGATAGCAGAGAGGGGAGGGGGCAGGGACAGGATATGCCCTTCGAAGGCACTTCCCCAGTGACCAATTTCCTTCAACTAGACCCCACCTCCTAAAGTTTCTACCACCTCCTGGTAGTGCCAGCAGCCGGGGACCACGCTTTGACCTTAGGAGTCTTTGGGGACATTTCAGATCCAACTAGCATGTGTGTAGAATCATGCACACACTAATCTGTTGGCTTTAAAAATCATTTCCTACTAAAAACACCAGGAGCTTCTTGGGGAAATGCTCAATTTCCCTAAAATATGTAAATTACACGGTGAGCTTAGAAAGTTTTGTGGTTCCAGAAAAAAAAAGATGATGGGGAGAGGGCATATGTGGACAGTGGTTCCAATCCAGCACCTAGGTGTGACCGCAAATGAGTGTTCACTGCACTATTCTCAATTCCTTCGGAGGTTCAATTTTACTTTATTTTTTTACCATATAAAAAAAAATGATTAAGTACTCATTATCACCTGTAATTGCTGGGAGATCAACTTACTTTAAAAACTGATAGATGTAGGGAAAGAAGCAAGCATTTGTTATATATATTTTTCTGCACCAGTTGTTTTTATTTAAAGTAACTAAAGAGAGAAATAAATGAATATCAAATATTTTTGATAGAATTGATTTTTGACAGAATTTTTGATATTTTTTATAGAATTCCAGCTAAAGAATAAGAATGGAATAGAAAAATCACCATTTGCAATCTCTAATAAAATAATAGGTCTGGACAATTATCATTTAAAGATACTGAAACCAGTCAGGAGTGGTGGTGCATACCTGTAATCACAATACTTGGGAGGTTAAGACAGGAGGATCATAGGTTCAAGGATAGTCTCAGTAATGAGACTCTCAGCAATGTAGCAAAACTGCTTCAAAAAATAAATAAATAAAAAGGGCTGGGGGAGCCGGGCGTGGTGGTGCATGCTTGTAATCCCAGCATTCAGGAGGCTGAGACTGGAGGATCCGGGTTCGAGGCCAGCCTCAGCTACCTAGTGAGGCACTTCACAACTTAACGAGACCCGGTTTCAAAATAAAGAATAAAAAAATAGGTCTAGGGGTGTAGCTCGGAGGTAGAATGCCCCTGAGTTCAATCCCCAGGACCACACAAAAAAAAAAAAGGGCTGGGGGCATACTTAGGAGGTAGAATACCTTTGGGTTCAATCCCCAGTAACACAACACACACACACACACACACATACACACACACACAAACACACATACTACTAAAAACAGTAGGTGAAAATTAGATGGGGAACTATATAACGCATGAGTAATACATCAATCACATTGGCACCATGTGAACCTACTAATCAGGATTTCATGAGCTAGAATTCACCATATCAAACTAGTCCTGCCTAAAAAATTGAACTGAATCCCATGGAACCTCTTAATATAAATATCAGTTAGTAAAGAAGAGGGGGAAAGCTGTGAGCCAAATGCAAAATGTTCAGTTTCTCTGTGAGATAATTTTTTCAAAGAAATATATTTGTTACAGAATACAAGGGACACAGTAAAGATAAAGCAATCAAAGGAATTATAGGCCTTAGTAGGAACCTGTTTTAAACTTGAAAAAACATTTTGATGAAATTGGAGAAATTTTATAATAATGGGGGTGTTAAATATTATTAAGTAGTAACTGTCATTTAAGGTATAATAATGGCCTGCTATAGGTACAAATATATACATATATGTAAAGATATAGATGTGTAGAAAGAACTTACCAGTGAGATGTCTTGGGTTTGCTTTTGACTACCCCAACTCCTCCCTCCGAAACAAACAGGGAGGGTAAAAAGAGGAAGCCAGCCAGGTACGTGCCTTTAATCCCAGTACTTGGGAGAATGAGACAGGAAGATCGCAGATTCAAGGCCGGCCTCCACAACTTGGCAAGATCCTCAGCAATTTAGTGAGACTCTATTTGGAAATAAACATAAGAAGGGGGTTTGGAAATAAGCAAAAAAAATAGGGCTGGGGGTGTAGCTCAGAAGTAGAATGCCACTGGATTTGATCCCCAGTACCAAAAAAAATAATAAAAGGAAAAAGAGGATAGTGGTTTGGTCAAGAATATAGCAATGGATCAGAGATCTGTAATACAATCTGGAGAGAGAAACAACAGAATTAATTGGAAGTGAGACTATATACCAGCCAGGAAATTGCTGATGTATCAGGAATGTTAATCTTCAATTTTATAATCTGAATAAATTTCAGGACTTTATATTTCATTAAGATGCAGGATATGTAAAAACTGCATATTAATAACAAAAGAACATAAATCTGAGAGAAATAATCAGACAAATGTACATTTTAACAATGATACTGTTTATACCAAAGATATTGGCAAAAAGACAAAACTGACATCAAAGGCTGGTGGAGTTGCCAGAAAACAGGACCTGTTATACATAGCTAATGGGAATATAATGCTCTTCATGTCTTTTTTATGTATTGATTGTATCAAAATAAATTACAAAAGAAAGGGAAGAGAGAAAGAAAGTCTACCATGTACTGAGTTTGTAATAAAACTCTCACAAAAAGCAAAACACTTATAATAACAATAATCCATGACTTGTGTAGGCATAGCTCATCTGTCCAGTTATACTTGCATAAATTCAGGTCTTCTAGCCGGGCGTGGTGGCGCACGCTTGTAATCCCAGCATTCGGGAGGCTGAGACCGGAGGATCTGGGTTCGCGGCCAGCCTCAGCTACCTAGTGAGGCACTCCGCAACTTAGTGAGACTCGGTCTCAAAATAAAAGAATAAAAAAATAGGGCTGGGGGTGTAGCTCAAAAGTAGAATGCCCCTGAGATCAATCCCCAGTACCGCAAAAAAAAAAAAAAAAAAAAAATTCAGATCTTCTCATTGTCATAAACACTCTCATGGTATAAGACATGTTTACACATACTATATTTCATCTCTTTATGTTCATCAGTACTGCATTGTTCTGCAAGGTGGGAGTGCTGCAGAGTGTCTACATGTATTTTAGAATTGTCACGTGATCCTTGTATTTTAGCCCATCTTCAATCTCATTTCAACTTCTCTTACCATCTTTTCCAAATTCCCTAGATGTCTTTTGCTTTGGGCATAACTATCTACATCTCCTCCTTTTGAGCAGCTATGTCTCCTTTTTTTATTTATATTTTAACCAAGAATGAACTATTCATTTCATAAAACAACTTTAAAGATTAAAAGGAAGTAGCAGCTTGGAGGATATTTCAATAATTCCGTTGAAAAGTGATAAAGATTTGGTTGAGAAACCCAGGGAGATCAGAAGGGAAGAGTCAGGATGTAAAAGAGAGATTACAGATACCAGGGGAGTATAGAGACCACACCTTAGATTTCTGGCTCAGAATCAAAATGGTCTCATGAACTGAAAATAAGTACTGAATAAAGAACAATGCTTAGAGGCTAGAGGGAAAACAGTAAACTTAGTTGGGGGAGGGGAACATAAAGCTATCTAGTTGGTATCTGTCACCACTCCTATCCTAGAAGAACTCGAATTTTTCTGAGAAAAGTGTGTTATGAAAGAATGGTGGAGGGCTGGGATGTAGCTCAGTGGCAAAGTGCTTAACTTGCATACACCATGCCCTGAGTTCAATCCCCAGCACCAAAAACAAAACAAAACAAAATGGTGGAACAGATGGAGTTTTATTCCACTAAGAAGAGACAGGAAGCAAGGAGTGCAGAAAACAAATGTAACAAATATAGGCTTCCCTAGTGAGTGGGATTGGGGGAGGGGGGAGTGTAGGCCACAGTAAGGTTTATATATGAGAGGGACAGCAGTAGTCTGGTGGAAAATTGGTAGATCTACTTGATTTGCCTGCTTGTTTGTTTGTTTTGTGGTGATACTGGGGCTTGAACCCAGAGGCATTCTACCTCTGAGCTACACTCCCAGCCCTTTTTATTTTTTATTTTATTTTGAAACAGGGTCTCACTAAGTTACTGTGCTCTGGCCTCAAACCGGTGATCCTTTTGTCTCAGCCTCACAAGTACTGGGATCACAGCCATGTACCACTGTAGCTGGCAAGAGATGGATCTTGAAGCTATATTTATATAGCTTTGAGAAAACTTACTAATTCATCTAATCAAAAAAAGTGGGAGAGAGAGAGGCTGATTAGCAGAGCCAAGGAGTAGTTGTTGGTTGACCGAATATTTGTTGCTGGATTTAAGATAAGATGAAGGAACTAATTTATAGGCCCTCATGGCCTTTGCAGACCACATAGAAAGCATTAGTTGGGAAAGTGATTATTAAAAATAAAATCACACCCTCCCTTCCTCCAACCAGAGAAAACTGAGAGGAAAGAGGGGTCTGGAAGTAAAATAGAATCCCTTCTTGTCTCACATGTCAAATCATATGGGTAGCAAAATTCTACTAAAGAACAACACAAGCCGGGCATGGTGGCCCACACTTGTAATCCCAGTACTTGGGAGGCTGAGACTGGAGGATCCGGGTCACAGCCAACCTCAGATACTTAGAGAGGCCCTCTGCAACTTAGTGAGACCGTGTTTCAAAATAAAGAATAAAAATTAGGTCTGGGGTTGTAGCTCAGAGGTAGAATGTTCCTGGGTTCCATCCCCAGTTCTCAAAAACAACAACAACAACAAAAAAAGAATAATGCAATATCAGAAACTTCCATAGGGCCAAATAGGAGCTTAATCCATATTTTGCTGAAAACTAATTTTGAAGTTTTGCTCTTTAGAAATAATTTGCCTCAGGGAATTAAAGGTTCCTGCCAAGACAGAGAGAGCTTTTGGTCCTCCCCCACCCTCCCACGGTGTTTTTGAGTGATCCCTCTCACTTTTCTAACAATTATAATTTTGTTTTTGATGTTGGAAGTCATTTTCATCTGACATCTGGAACATATACATGGCATTTCTAGGAAACCAGCATTTTTCCCCCCACGAATATTACATTTATAGTAACACATCTTCCTTGAAAGTGCATAATACTTTGGATTCCTCACAATTTTGTATTCCACGTAGAGAAAGTGAGTGTAGTTCCATGGTGGGTCAACAGGATAAAGTAGAGAGGAGATGTGCTTTAACACTGGGCAAACTGGAGCTTGAGCATCAGCTCTGTGGGTGCCCAGCTATGCTACTTCCCTCCTCAAGCCTCAGTGAAGCGGCATAATAACCCTGGCCTCCTGGCATTGCTTTGACACTCTGAGGTCACATGTATCAAGCTCAAGCTCATGGTATGATACCTGGCATATAGAAACCCCTCTCCCCCCATTTTTTTTTTACTAGGGATTGAGTCCAGGGGCATTCTACCTTTGAGCTACACACCCAGCTCTATTTTATTTTTCATTTTAAATCAATGACTTGATAAGTTACCATGCACTGGCCTCAAACTTGTGATCCTCCTGTTTCTGTCTCCCAAGTATTGGGATTACAGACATGCATCATCACACCGGCTCATAGAATTCTTTTGATAGGTGAAATACTATGTTACATAAATCATTATAAACAATCAGTGAACATTTACAAAGTTCCCAGTTACCTAGTAAATATTCATTAGTTTTGCTGTGACTTTGGATGATGGGACATGAAGTTAGGAAACCTTCATAAACCCCAAAATGGCCTGTGAGATAGAACCAGTGAATTCAGTTTGGGCACAGTTATTTTCATTAATAAACAGTAGTTATTTCTTATTGCCACTGTAATGAATTACCACGACATTAGACTTTTAAAATAAGACATTTTTTTCCTATAATCCCAGTACTTGGGAGGCTGAGACAGGAGGATCGCAGGTTTGGGGCTAGCCTCAGCAACTTAGTGAGACAGGCCCTCAGCAACTTAACAAGACCCTGTTTTAAAATAAAATTGGGTTAGGGGTTTAGCTCCAAAGTAAAATACACTGGGATCAATTCCCAGTAATACACATACACACACACACACACATACCACACCACACCACACCACACACCACACACACACACACACCATACCACACACACTACACCACATACACACACATACACACACACACACACACACACACACACACACACACACACACACAAGTGTTGCCTCACAGTTCTGCAAATCAGAAGCCCAAATTGTGTTTCCATGGGCTGAAAGCAAGGTACAGACAGGATCATGCTCTCTGTGGGAGTTTTGAGGTGTATGCATGTCCTCCACTTTTCCAGGTTCTAGAGGCTTCCATTGCTTGGCTCCCTGACTCCTTCCTGTACCCTCAAAGCCTGTCAGTGCCATCTCTGTTCACATCTTTTCTCTCTCACTCTGATCCTCTCATTTCCTTTTTATAAGGACATTTGTGTCTACTTTGGGCCCAACTGGATTATCCAGGAAAATCTCCCCAACTCAATCCTTAATCACATCTTCAATGTCCCTCTTGCCAGGCAAGGTAGACAGTTCACAGTTCTGGAGATCAGGACATGGATATCTCTTGGAGGGAGCATCATTCCATCCATCAAAAAAAAAAGAAAGAAAGAAAACAAACAACAACAACAAAAACAAGACAAGGTAGATGACCCTGATATGACACACAGAACATTGCAGTTTGACAGTAAATTGCTCGAGATTTATTGTAGACTATAATCTACATGTGAAACAAAAAAGAAATAGTGTGATTTAAACAGCAAATATGATACCAAGATTAGAGAAGATGTATGCTTTGCTGTTTATTTACAGCTGATCAGAACTTGTGCAGAGATGCTATTACAAGTTTTATATCATGAGCTATGGGATAGATCCTAAGGAGGAAATATTTAAATTACAAAAATAATAGAAGGGGGAAAGTAAGTCTTTGGAAAAATAAAGAAATTACTACTGTGTTGCTTAAGAGAAGGGGGGGGGATAGCATAGATTTTAATAATTAGTCACAAGGGTGTGAGGTGTGGGCCAGAGATAATTAGCAGGGAAGGTTGATCATGTTCTCTTCGTGTTCGCAAAGAGTTGGAAAAAAAAAAAAAAAAAAGAGGAAATGAGCCAAACTGCAGGGAGAAACTGGGCTTTTAAAAAAGGAAGTTCTTGACCATGAAGATCAGACTACCAAGGGAAGCTGTGTAATCTCCATCCTTAAAGAGCTTTAAAAATAGTATAAACAGCCATCTGCACAAGATGATTTATGCATTGACCTTCAGGAGGCGGGCCCGATCATCTCATGAAGTCCCTTCCAAGTGTGGGATTCTATGATTTAATCAGTATGTGATTTTTCTCAGCTCCACATTTTGTGAGATAACCAGCAGATGGAAGCCACAAATTCCCCAACATCATACCAAAATCATGGTTCCTCACACTGGTAGGGCCCAGTCAAGCCTGCCAAATTGGCATCCACCGTAAAAATCATTGAAGGACCCACCTCAAACATTTATTTATCTCCTTGTGGGTGTCTGGACCACCCATGTCCACAAAATATAGATAATCTTCATATTGATTCGTGTGCATTTAGCTTCAACTTAACGTAAGAGAAAGTTGCACGTAAGAGAAAGTATTTGTTTGGTTTGGAAACCTGAGACAGCAGCTCTGGAAAATGTTATCTGGGATTTACAAATCCTAGTCTAAGCAGAAAGGAGGCTGATTGGACACTTGCTGGGAAAGATTTACAGCTTACTGGGGCCTTAGTGTGTCTCACTTAGATAACAGACGCAGTGCTCTATATGTATTCATTAGTTCATTGAGTGCTGACTGTATTCCAGGTTCAGTGCAAAGTACTGAGGCTGCAACAGTGAGGCCAGCACAGTCCTTCCCTCATGGAGCTTATGGTCTCTTCCAAGGGAACAGGCCATTTAGGGACATGGTGCTAAAGGATGACACAGGAGGAGCAGCCAACCCAGTTTTAGGAGACTTTCCATAAGTGAGGCCTTTACATAGGCTTCAGCAAAAGGAAGAGCTAAGCAGAGGGAAAATGGGTTCCAAGGAGTAGCTGAACATTCAAGCTGAATGAAGCAGTAGAGCCTGGATGGGCAACACTGGCTCATTTTTCACTCATCTCCCATTGCTGCTGTTTCAGGCTTCATTCCTTCCACTCATTCTCTTCGTTTCTCCATTTTACACTAACTGGAACCCAAAGTTTCTGAAGTTTAAGCTTTCAGTCTTAACAAACTAGAGATAGACTGGCCCAATTCTCTTGCTCCCAAATCCAAAATTCCAATGAAGGGGACTAGTCAGCCCAGCTTTAGCTGAGGTGCTCATCCCTGGACCAAGGAACCTGGCCAGGGAGCAGAGGTTCATCAGAACAGAGAAGCTGCTGCTGTGGCCATGTGCATAGAGAAGGAGGGTTTGCTCCCAGGGATGGGAGGGCTCCTTGCAGGCAAACCTGTGTATCCTTGCAGCAACCCAGCTTTGCTGGGTGGGGAGACCGGAAGCAAAGAATCAGCTTGGAGGTGATTGCATGTGTGGAGTTTGTGCCTGGGTCAGTGAAGAGAGTCTTCACTGAGCCCACGAATTATACAGCCACCCTAGCCACAAGCCCAGGGCAAGTTCTGCACCTCCGCCAGGCTCCCTGATCCAGAGAACAGGTTTCTCCACTTGTGTTCTTTATTCAAAACTATAACTGCTGGCAGGTTCTCCTCTCATATATGAATTTGCAATCAGCATGCTTTTATTCAAATTGTTCTTTTGTTTCATTGTGTTACTAAAAAAAGTATGACAGGTTGGCATGCTTGTTTATGTGAATGTCTGGAACTGTAATTTCTTGTACGTTAACTTTGGATCACTATTTAAGCTACCATATATCATGTTCCCTGAAAAAGTAAAATAATTTCATCAGCATTAATAAATCTTTCCATAAATTGGTGTAAGGTATGAATCATTATTAATGAATAATTTACCTTCCTCATGTCTTCAACCTGTTTTAATTCCTGCAAATAGACACTATCCTGAAAAATATGTATGCAGTTATCCATTTGACCACTAGATGGCACCATACATCTTTTCTTCTAATTTATTTAGAAAACTAGCTTTTTAGAAATGGGATTTGTACTTTTGTTTTTGTTTATTGTTCTACAAAGAAGTCATGGTATTTTTTGCACCATTTTTTGAATATTCACTAATGTCACTACCTCTTTGTGATACTACCTTTAATAATACACCAAATTTTTTTTTTTTTTTTTTGGCGGTACTGGGGATTGAACTCAGGGGCATTCTACCTCCGAGCTATACCCCCAGCCCTATTTTTTATTCTTTATTTTGAAACCGAGTCTCACTAAGTTGCGGAGTGCCTCACTAGGTAGCTGAGGCTGGCCGCGAACCCGGATCCTCCGGTCTCAGCCTCCCGAATGCTGGGATTACAAG
>PVLC010031949.1:0-18476 GCA_004027655.1 Graphiurus murinus | reverse complement strand
CACAAGCAGTAACAAACACAGTACAGAAGTCGTTTCTCCAAATAGTGCCTTTCCAACAGACTTCCAATAACCCCTCTCTCTAGCAATCCGTCTTCCACTAGCAACCCACAACTTTTCCTCCCAGAACTTCCCCAGCAACCCACTCCAGCCTTTCCCCAACAGCAACTCTTTCCCCAGCAACAACAACCGCAACAACAACAACTCTTCGGCGAGAGGCGGAGGCTCTTAAAGCCACCCAGGGCCTAAGCCACGAGGCGTCTCATACAGCTCTCACCTGGGCCGGCCAGGCCACGAGTCGGGCGTGCTGGTGCATGCTCTCTGGCGTGGGGCAGCCCCAGAATGTTTTCCACCTGCAGCTGCTTCTGGCACTCTGCCAGGCACCATCTAGAGGGGAGGTCTAGCTGGCCGGACTAGGCCCCCGACAGAGAATCTCAAGTTGGAGGCCAGTTTTGGCAATTTAGCAAGACCCTGTTCCAAAATTAAAAAAAAAAAGAAAAGAAAAGGAAGCTGGGTGTGGTGGAATACACCTGTAATCCCAGTACTTGGATGGCTGAGACAGGAGGATCCCAGGTTTGACTTAGTGAGGCCCTGTTTCAAAATAAAAATCTAGAAGTATGGCTTGGTAGAACGCCCCTGGGTTCAATCTCCAGAAAGAAAGAAAGGCAGGAAAGAAAGAAAAGAAAAGTTGTTTGGGCTACCCATTCTATAGAAATTTGTTATAGCAGCTCAAGCTAAGACATCTAACAGTAACAAGTAATGAAGCGGGGCTGGAGATGTAGCTCAGTGGCAGAGAAGTTGCCTAGCATGCTCAAAACCCTGGGGTCCATCCCCAGCACTGCAAAAAAAAAAAAAAAAAAAAAAAAAGAGTAAAGTAATGGAGTACTGATACATGCTACTACTTTTGATGAATTTGAAAACGTGCAAAGAGAAGCCAGACAAAAGGGTACATATTGCATTTATGTGAAATCTTAGAATAAGCCAATTCTGAAATTCCAGGGTGGCAAGAACTGAGAGGATTATGACTTCTGAGAGGTCCAGGTTTTCTTTTGGGGGTGATGTACATGTTCTAAAATTGATTGTGGTGATGTTTGCACAACTCCTTGACTATACTAAAGTCACTGAATTGTACACTTTAAGTGGATGAATTAAGTGGTATGTGAATTATAGCTTGAGCCAGCTGTTTACGTGTAACTAATAAGTCCATGCTCTGGCCAGCTGAAGGGGAGAAATAAGGGTATTGCATGGGGCAGGAGTGAGGCAAAGCAGAGTCTGGAGCCAAGTATGATTGCACACACCTGTAATCCTAGTACTTGGAAGGCTAAGACAGGAGGATCGCATGTTTGAGACCAGCTTAGCAACTTAGCAAGGCCCTCCGCAACTGAGTGAGACCCTGTTTCAAAATAAAAAGTAAAATAGAGCAGGGGAGTGTAGATCAGAGGTAGAATGCCTCTGGGTCCAATCACCAGTACCCTTCACCCCCACGCAGAGTTGTGTATAGACATGTCACATGCAGTGGTTCTCAGTGGGGGTGGCCACCATGGCCTCCAGGAGGCATTTGGAAATGTTTGTGGGTATTTTTTGGTTCACTCAGTGGCTAAGAATGATGTCAGCGTTTAGGGGATACAAGCTAGGGAAGCTAAACATATGCAAGGTCAGTCGTGCACACTAAGAACTGCTTCACCTGAGAGCTCCCCATGTCCCAGCCCCTGCCTCTAACTGAAGACACTGCCTGAGGAGACTTTCTGACACTCCCACCCAGGCATTTTAGGACTTTGCCACCCGAGGCTTGCTTGTTTGCTTTATTTATTTATCTATTTTGGTGGTGCTGGGAATTGAACTCAGGGGCATCCTACCTCTAAGCTATACCCCCAGCCCTTTTTATTTTTTATTTTGAAATAGAGTCTTGCTAAGTTGCTGAGGATCTCGCTGAGCTGCTGAGGCTGACCTCAAACCTGCAATCCTCTTGTCTCATCCTCCCCAGTACCGGGATTACAGGTGTGTGCCACCACACCCAGCTCACCCAAGGCTTTATAAAGAACTGTTGTGCCTTCACAGCCATAGGAAGAAATCTCTGCATTAGCTTTCTTTCTTTCTTTTGCTATTTATTTATCTAGCAGTACTGGGGATGGAACCCAGGGCCTCTTGCATGCTAGACAAGTACTCTACTACTGAGCTACATGCCCAGACCACCTGAATACTTATTTATTTATCTATCTGTTTATTTTATTTTATTTTTGTGGTACTGGAGATTGAGCCCAGGGGCATTCTACCTTCAAGCCACATCCCCAGTCCTATTTTTATTTTGAAACAGGGTCTCAGTAAGTTGCTGAGAGTCTCAATAAGTTGCTGAGGTTGGCCTCCAACCAGCCATCCCCCTGTCCTTACTTCCCAAGAACTGAGATTATAGGCATGGTACCACTGTGCCTGCCTTGTATTTATTTTTTCTTGACACATATAATTGAACATGTTTAATAGATTAAAATGTGATTTTATTTATTTGATATGATTTTATTTTATTTTGTGGTACTGAGGATGGAACCCAGGGGAACTCTACCATTGAACTACATCCCTATCTCTATCTTTTCTTTTTCTTTTTTTTTTTTTCAGTACTGGGGATTGATGCTAGGAGCATTCTACCTCCAAGATACACTCCGAGCCCTATTTTTTTTATTCTTTATTTTGAAACAGTGTCTCACTAAGTTGCAGAGAGCCTCATTAAGTTGCTGAGGCTGACTTCAAACCTTGGATCCTCCCGTCTCAGCCTCCCAAATACTGGGATTACAAGCGTTTACCACCACGTCCAGCTCCCTATCCTTTTTTCTTTTTCTTTTGTGTGTGGTACTGGGGATTGAACTCAGGGGGCATTCTACCTCTGAGCTACACCCCCAGCCCTATTTTTTTATTCTTTATTTTGAAACAAGGTCTCACTAAGTTACGGAATGCCTTCCTAGGTAGCTGAGGATGGACGAGAACCCGGATCCTCTGGTCTCAGCCTCCCAAATGCTGGGATTACAAGTGTGTGCCACTATGTCCAGCTTCCCTATCCCCCCCTTTTTTTATTTTATTTTTTATTTTGAGACAGGGTTTTGCTAAATTGCTGAAGCTGGCCTCGAATTTGCAGTCCTCCCTCAACCTCCCAACTCACTGGGATTACAGGCATGTGCCACCGTGCCTGGGACACTGTGACATCTCAGTTCATGTTTACATCTGCATCTCCTTTGGGCCTCACACCAGATCAAACTAAGCCAGGAGTGGACCTGCCCTTTGGTGCCAGGGCTCCCCATCTCTCTAAGGGTCTGTTGACTCTGGCTTGACCTGGATTAGAGTTTGTTATTTAGGGATTATTTTTAGCTCTGGGGACCAGTTTTGAGGTAAATCCTTTGAGTACTTACGCAGCATTTATTTTTTAACCGATCATAACTATTTTCAACGGAGTAGTTCTAAGGCAGAAACATTTCCTTTTTAAGGCGGTGTTTCTCTTGCAGTTCTAAAGACTAATCCAAAAGATTAGCAAAAATAGCCAGTTGTTAAATAGCTCAAATCTGGGAAATGCAGGCAATATGCTTTTCTCAGTGAGCTTCTCAGGGTGAGAGAAGAAAGGAAAACTGAGAGTTGCTGTGAATGACTTCAAGCAGTGAATTTCCTACTGGAACCAAAAGTCTTTCTTTCTTTCTTTTTTTTTTTTTTCTTGTGGTACTGGGTATTGAACTCAGGGGCATTCTACCTCTGAGCTACACCCCCAGCCCTATTTTATTTTTATTTGGAAACAAGATCTCACTAGGTTGATGAGAGTCTTGCTATTTGCTGAGGCTGTCCTGGAACCTGTGATCCTCCTGTCTCAGCCTCTCAAGTATTGTGATTACAGGTATGCACCACCATGCCTGGCTAAGATGACAAATTTTATGTGTATTTTACCATACTAACAAATATTTACACACCCATACCCTCAGTAGCCATTATACTGCTCCAAAGGCAGTGTTCAGTAGGAAGTCTTGGGAGTCATTCAGACTAGGGCTACAATCTTTCCTCCTCTACTTCCTGCTGTGTGACCATGGCAAGGCACTCAACCTCTCTCCTGCTGCCTTCTTCATGAAATAGTGTGAATGGCCAGGCACAGTGATGCTTGCCTATAATCCCAATAAATCAGGAGCAAGAGCAGGAGGATTGAAAGTTCAAGGCCGGCCTGGGCAACTTAGTGAGACCCTGTGTCAAAATAAAAAAAATAGGTGCACGTTTGTAATCCCAGTACTTGGGAGGCTGAAACAGGATGGCAGGTTCGTGGCTAGCTTCAGCTACTTAGTGAGGCCCTCTGCAACTTAGTGAGACCCTGTTTCAAAATAAAGAATTAAAAATAGGGCTGAGGGTATATTCCGGAGGTAGAATGCCCCTAGGTTCAATCCCCAGTACCACAAATAAATAAATAAATATAAAAATAAAAAGGGCTAGAGGTGTAGCTCAGTGACAGAGCGCCCCCCCTGAGTTCCTTCCTTCCTTTCTTCCTTCCTTCCTTCCTTCTTTCCTTTCCCTTTCTTTCTTCCTTCTTTCTCTCTCTCTTTCTTTCTTATACTGGGGATTGAACCCAGGGGCATTCTACCTCCGAGCTACACCCCAGCCCTATTTTTTTTTTTAATTCTTTATTTTGAAACAAGGTTTCACTAAGTTTCAGAGGGCCTCACTAAGTAGCTGAGGCTGGCCAGGAACCTTCGATCCTCCGGTCTCAGCCTCCCAAGTACTGGGATTACAAGTGTTCACCACCATGCCCAGTCCTGGGTTTAATTCTGAGTACTGTATGAATGATGCCAACTATGGTGATACACACCTGTAATTCCATACTTGCAAGGATAAGAGAGGAGGATCACAGGTTCGAGGACAGCCTCAGCAAATAGTGAGACTCTCAGCAATCTAGTGATACCCTGGTTTAAAACAAAAAATAAACTGGGCATGGTGGCACATGCCTATAATCCCAGTACTTGAGAGGCAGAGACAGGAGAATCACAGATTCAAGGATAGCCTCAACAAGTAGTGAGATTCTCAGCAACCTAGTGAGACCCTGTTTCAAAACAAAAAATAAAATAGGGCTGGGAGTATAACTTACAGGTATAATGACCCTGGGTTCAATCCCTAGAACCACAAAATGAATGAATGAATGAGACAGCGTTAATAATATCTATAGCATTAGAGTCAGTGTGGAGGATCCCAGGTGCTAACGTATGTGAACACCTTTGTCCTGTGCCTGGCAGCTGCTAGGCAGTCAACGGATGCTAGACAAAACTGGCAGTATAATCATTGTCTATGGCAGACACTAGTTAATAACAGTTTTATTTTTTTAACTCTTTCTTATTTTTTATTAGTATATATATGTATATGTACGTATACATATATATATATATATATATTTTTTTTTTTTTTTTTTTTTTTGCAGTACTGGGGATTGAACCCAGGGGCATTCTACCTCCGAGCTACACCTCCAGCCCTATTTTTTATTCTTTATTTTGACACAGGGTCTCACTAAGTTGCGGACTGCCTCACTAGGTAGCTGAGGCTGGCGCGAACCCGGATCCTCCGGTCTCAGCCTCCCAAATGCTGGGATTACAAGCATGTGCCACCATGCCTGGCTTTTTATTAGTACATTATGATTATGCATAATTATGGGATTCACTGTTAAACATTTGCACATGCATATATAAATTTAATCAATTTAATAACAGTTTTAGAATAATAGCTCTAATTATGTGGAGACTTTTATTTAACCTTCTAGGTAGCTGTCAGTTTAAAAATTAAGATTACAAACTGATGGTTGCTAATCCCAAGTGGGAGTGTGTCTTAAATACTGTGTGTGGCCAGGAATGCTGGTGAACTCCTGTAACTTTAGTACTTGGGAGGTCTGAGACAGGAGGATCATATGTTCGAGGCCAGACTCAGCAACATAGTGAGATCTGTTTCAAAATTTAAAAATAGGCCAGGCATGGTGGTACACACTTATAATTCCAGTACTTGGGAGGCTGAGACAGGAGGATTGCAGGTTCAAAGCTAGTGAGACCGCCGCAACTTAGTGAGACCTTGTTTCCAAATAACATATAAAATTGGATAGCCGGGTGTGGTGGCGCACACTTATAATCTCAGCATTCAGGAGGCTGAGTCGGGAGGATCCGAGTTCTCTGCCAGCCTCAGCTACCTAGTGAGGCACTCCACAACTTAGTGAGATCCTGTTTCAAAATAAAGAATAAAAAATAGGGCTGGGGGTGTAGCTCGGAGGTAGAATGCCCCTGAGTTCAATCCCCAGTACTGCAAAAAAAAAAAAAGGCACTTGAGAGCCGGGCGTGGTGGCGCACGCTTGTAATCCCAGTACTTGGGAGGCTGAGACCAGAGGATCCGGGTTCGTGGCCAGCCTCAGATATTTAGTGAGGCCCTCTGCAACTTAGTGAGACTCTGTTTCAAAATAAAGAATAAAAAATAGGACTGGGGATAGAGCCCGGGGGTAGAATGCCCCTGAGTTCAATCGCCAGTACTGCAAATAAACCAAAAAAACACTTGAGTTCTTGGCCATGTTATCTGTGTCTAAGCTTTCTGTTTACTGGAGATTGGGTCTTTCAACTTTCCTTCTTCCAGCTCTGTTGAGAGATAATTGACAAATCAACTTTCTTGATTTAACCAGCTACATTTACAAACAGAATTCAACTTTTAATAAGCCATCAGTATGATCAGTCTGTCACTATTCCATTTTGCATTTCAAATAAAACTAGAAGAAGTTGAGAGAAATTAATTTAAATTAAGCTTCAGTGTCTGATAGAGTTATTTAGGACTAAAGGCATGAGTTTAACTTCAGTTTATGAGGATTGAGGCACACATGTATGCCTTCCTCATACAAATTGCTTTTTCCCCAGACTACAAAACATCTCTTCTCTCTTTCTTTCTTGTGCTAGGATTGAAACTAGCTATCAAAATGTCTGTGGAAGCTGGGAGTGGTGGCACATGCCTGTAATCCCTGTACTTGGGAGGCTGAGACAGGAGGATCGCAGGTTTGAGGACAACCTCAGCAAATAGTGAGACCCTCATCAACCTAGCGCGATCCTGTTTCCAAATAAGAAATAAAATCAATCCGGGCGTGGTGGCGCACGCTTGTAATCCCAGCATTTGGGAGGCTGAGACCGGAGGATCCGGGTTCGCGGCCAGCCTCAGCTACCTAGTGAGGCACTCCACAACTTAGTGAGATCCTGTTTCAAAATAAAGAATAAAAAATAGGGCTGGGGGTATAGCTCGGAGGTAGAATGCCCCTGAGTTCAATCCCCAGTACCGCAAAAAAAAGAAGAAGAAAAGAAATAAAATCAGGCTAGAGGTATAGCTTGAAGGTAGAATGCCTCTGGGATCTGTCACCAGTACCACAAAACAAACAAACAAATAAATATATAAGTGTGTGTGTGTGTGTGTGTGTGTGTGTGTGTGTGTGTGGTGCTGGGAATTGAATCCAGGGTCACTTTATCACTGAGCTACACCCCTAGTCTTTTTTATTTAAAATTTTGAAACAAAATCTCACTAAGCTATGGGGCATAGGTCTTGAACCTGAGATCCTCCTATGTCAGCCTCCCAGTAGTACTGGGATTACAGGTATGTGCCACCCTGCTAAAAATATCTTTCAATTGACAGATTGATTTGTATACCAATGTATTCCCCCCCCTTTTTGCCATATTAGTGATTGAACCAGCGCCTCACATATGCTAGGCAAGGGTTTTACCTCCTCTGAGGTACATTCTCAGTCCCCAAATTATTTTCCTTTTTTTAAAATTGGTAGCACTGGGGATTGAACCCAGGGGCATTCTACTTCTGAGCTACACCACCCCCTAACTTTATTTATTTATGTATGTATGTATGTACTGGGGTTGGAACCCAGGGGTTCCGGGCTATGCCCCCAGCCCTATTTTACTTTTTATTTGAAAACAGAGTCTTGCTAAGTTGCTGAGAGCCTTGCTAAATTGCTGAGGCTGGATTCAAACCTGTGATCTTCCTGTCTCAGCCTCCCAAGTATTAGGATTACGGGCGTGTTCCATCACGTCTAATTTATTTATTTATTTATTTATTTATTTATTTATTTAGAAACAGGGTCTTGCTAGGTTGCTGAGAGTCTCACTATGTTGTTGAGGCTGGTCTTGAACCTGTGATCCTCCTGTGTCAGCCTCCTAAGGACTGAGATTACAGGTGTGTGCCATCACACCTGGATTTTTTTTTTTTTTTTTAAACAGTGCTGGGAATTGAACCGAGGGCCTTGAACATGCTAAGCAAAGCACTCTCCCACAGAGCTACATCCCTAGCCCCAAATTCACCACCTTGAAGTAAACAATTCAGTGGTATTTAATACATTCACAGTGTTATGCAACCACCACCTCTGCTTAGTTCCAAAGCATTTATCATCCCAAAAGGAGACTCTCACTCATTAAGTAGCTGTTCCCCATAAACACACTGGTAACCACAGGTCTACATTCTTCTATGGATTTTCTTATTTGGATATTTCATATAAACAGAATCATCCAGTACATGACTGTTTGGGTATTTTTTTTTTTCACTTAGCATAATGTGCAGTTCATCCATGTTGTGCTTCAAGGCTTTTTTATGGCTAAATAGTATCCTATTGTATGGACATACAACAATTTTTTAAACTACTCATTTCTCCATGAACATTTGGGCTGTTTCTGGCCTACTTGGCCCTTGCAATCAATGGAATGATGGTAAATATTGTTATGAGAACGCCCCTGCATTTTACAGCCCTTTTTTTTGAAACAACCAGATGTGATGCTGCACTCTTGTAATCCTAGTACTTGGGAGGCTGAGACAGGAGGATCACAGATTCACAGCCAGCCTCAGCAACTTAGTGAGGCCCTGTTTCAAAATAAAAAAATAAAATAGGGCTGGGTTGTAGCTCAGAGATAGAATGTCCCTGAATTTAATCCCCAGTACCAAAAATAAAAAAAATTTTTGAAACAGGATCTTGCTAAATTGCTGAGGCTGGCCTTGAACCTGTAATCTTCCTGTCTCAGTCTCTGATATACTGGGATTACAAGTGTGAGCTACTGTAACCAGCAGCATTTTTTTCTCTATGTGCCAGAAACTGAATGAAAATAAATTTAACTGGAATTCCTGGATCTGGGGTTTGTAAATTATTACCCACTGGAGCCTTTATTCTTTTTTTTTTTTTTTTTTTTTTTTTTGCGGAACTGGGGATTGAACTCAGGGGCATTCTACCTCCGAGTTATACCCCCAGCCCTATATTTTTATTCTTTATTTTGAAACCGAGTCTCACTAAGTTGTGGAGTGCCTCACTAGGTAGCTGAGGCTGGCCGCGAACCCGGATCCTCCGGTCTCAGCCTCCCAAATGCTGGGATTACAAGCGTGCGCCACCACGCCCGGCGAGCCTTTATTCTTGTAGAGTTCATTTTTACATTTGACATTTAGAAGACGGCACTCTTTTAACATCAGAAGATTACATAAGGTCATGGTCACTTTAGTCAACTCCTTAGTTTCATATTCCAAACTATGCACAATGTTTGTTTTATTTGGAGCATTCTCTAATTTCAGTTGTATAAACTGTAGCAGTGGCTGTCAACCTCAACTGGTCATGAGAAACACTGGAAATACGTAATGGAAGTACAGAGGGCCAAGTCCCATCCCCAGAGCACCTGGTTTAGAAAGGCTGGGTGATCCCCATCAGCCTGCACCTTCCAGGCACCCCAAGTGGTTTATAGATTATACAGATGGCTTATCTTTTGTGTTATCTAATAAGTCTATCAGCTGGACAAGGAGACGTGTGTGTGTGTGTGTGTGTGTGTGTGTGTGTGTGTGTGTATGTTACTGTGTATTGAATCCAGGGGCATTCTACCTTTGAGCCATATTTTATTTTTTATTTTGAAATAAAGTCTTGCTAAATTGATGAGGCTGGCCTCAAACCTGCTATCCTCCTGTCTCAGCCTCCTAAATACTGGGATTATAGACATGTACCACCATGCCCAGAAAACGTTTGGCTCAGCAACAAAGAAACTTTTAAACATAAATTGAAAGATATATTGAAAATAATGCATTAAAATCCCAAAGAAAAGGAGTTGGGGATGTAGCTCAGGATAGAGTGTGTACTTGGCATGGATTCCATGAGATCAATCCCCAGTACAGGAAAAAAAAAAAAAAAGGAATATATTACTATAAAATATATAAGTGAAAAGTGAAGAAATATTTAAATTTTTTATGATAATAGGTTTTTTTAAACCTGATAAATTTATATCTGCCCCCATATGATTTCTTTTAACTGTAATTTAAAAACACATAACATAAAATGTACCATCTTAATCATTTTGTTTTGTTTTGTGGTACTGGGGATTGAACCCAGGGGCATTCTACCTCTGAGCTATACTTCCAGCCCTACTTTATATTCTTTATTTTGAAACAGGGTCTCACTAAGTTGCAGAGGGCCTCACTCAGTAGGTGAGGCTGGCCGTGAACCCACGATCCTCCTGTCTCAGCCTCCCAAGTACTAGGATTACAAGCGTGTGCCACCATGCCCGGCTTAGCCCTTTAAAAAAAAAAAAAATTTAAAAAAAAAATTTTTTTTTTAAACAGGATCTAGGGTCTCACTAAGTTGCTTTAGGGTCTTCCTAAATTGCTGAGGCTGGCCTCTAATCTGTGATCCTCCTGTCTCAGCCTCCAAAGTACTAAGATTACAGGCATGTACCATAGCACCTGGTTTTAAGGCCAATTAATATTGCATGGATATATACTTTGTTTCTCCATTCATAGATGGATTTTTAGTTGCTTGGCTATTATAAGTAATGCTCTGAGTTTTATGTTTCAATTTAGCCATTTTGATAGATAGGCAGTTATATTGCATTGTGGTCCTGATTTTTTCCTTTTCCTTCCTTCCTTCCTTCCTTCCTTCCTTCCTTCCTTCCTTCCTTCCTTCCTCCCTCCCTCCCTCCCTCCCTCCCTCCTTTCCTCCCTCCCTCCCTCTCTCCCTCTTTCTTTTTTGGCACTGGGATTGAATCCAGGAGCATTCTTCCTCTGACCTATACCCCAGCCCATATCCTCATTTGATACTTCTGTGTCTTCTTTGGTGGCATATCTGTGTATGTCATTTGTCTTTTTAAAAAATATATTGGTTTTAAGCCACCCATGTGATCACACCTTCATCCTCTTCACCTCCACCTTCTCCTTCTCTACTTTCTCCTTCTCCTCCTCCTTCTTTGTGATACTAGGGATTGAACCCCCACCCCCACCCCAGGCATTCTACCTCTGAGCTAGACCTCAGCCCTATTTTATTTTTTTGTTTGGAAACAGGGTCTCATTAAGTTGCTGAGGACCTTGCTAAGTTGCCAAGGCTGGCCTTGAACCTGTGATCCTCCTGTCTCAGCCTCATAAGTACTGGAATTACAGAAGTACACCACCACATCCAGCTCCTAGTTAGCTTCCTAAAATAAGTAAATAACAACCTTATTTAAGCCGGCCATAGTGCAGCACACTTGTAATCCCAGTGATACTTGGCACATTCACCATGTTGTGCAACAGTCACTACTGTCTAGTTCCAGAACATTTTCATCACCCCAAAGGAACCCGAATCCATTAAGCAGACACTTCCCATTGTCTATCCCTATGAATTTGCCAATTCTGGATATTGGCTATGAATGGAGCCATGTGATGTGTGTCCTTTGTGTCTGGCTCCACTCACTTGGAAGGACATGTTCGGATAACAGGGTTTGTTTGGCCAGACTTACAACTCTGTGATGACAGTCTCATTCCTGCCTGGCCCTCCATCCATCCTAGCCTCATCCTCTCAGTACATTCTGGTCCCAGCCTTGCTTCCTACTCAGTCGCCCTTCACACTCAGCACTCCACTCTCGGCGGCAGCCTAGTGTTCCCTGCGCCTCCGTGGTCGGCGGCTTCCTCTCGCTCCACCCTTTCTAAACCTCAGGGCACATTTGCTCCAGACATCTGATTCTGTCCTACGAATCTCCAGGGCCCCTGATGTTAGGGGCACCTCATTGCTTCCCCACTGCAAACCTGCTCTTAGCTGGGCATGGTGACACATGCCTGTAAGCTGACACAGGAGGATCAAAGCTGACACGGGAGGATCAAAGGTTCACAGCCAGCCTCAGCAACTTAATGAGACCCTCAGCAACTTAGTCAGACCCTGTTTCAAAATAAAAAATAGAAAGAGCTGGGAGTGTAGCTCAGAGGTAGAATGCCCGTGGGTTCAACTCCTAGCACCAAAACAAAAATGAACAAACAAACAAAAAAACAAAACAAAAGTCTCCTACTCTTTACTCTACTCCTTCCTCCCATGGTAACATCCGATCTAGATAGCCTTGACTTCTTTTCCCGTCCTCAAACCCAACAATCACTTACAATGGGAAAAAACAATAAGAACAGATTACCTTGTCAAACTGCCTTGATTTGGGTCTACACTTGTCCCAACACATAGGAGCAAGCCACTGATCTCACTGAGCCTTGGGCTCCTTTCTGTGAAATGGGATGACATCTGCCTCACGCACACTATAAGGGTTAAATGAAGATGGTAGAGATGTTGAACTCAATGGCACCTGGAAGAATGGTTGATAGTTGTGGCACACTGCATGGAATGGAGAGGCACAGTAATCTCCTGTCCCAGAGACTCTTCCAGAACACTGTGACCCATTAAGAGATGGAGTCTAAGCTGGGTGAGGTGGCGTACGATTGTAATCCCAGTACTTGGGAGGCTGAGATCGAAAGATCCGGGTTCGAGGCCAGCCTCAGCTACTTAGTAAGGCTCTCCACAACTTAGTGAGACCCTGTTTCAAAATAAAGAATAAAAATAGGACTGGGGAGCTGGGCGTGGTGGTGCACGCTTGTAATCCCAGCATTTGGGAGGCTGAGACTGGAGGATCTGGGTTCAAAATAAAGAACAAAAAATAGAGCTGGGGGTGTAGCTTGGAGGTATAATGCCCCTGGGTTCAGTCCTCAGTACCACACACAAACAAAAAAAAGATGGAGTCTAGCAGGGTGTGGTGGCACATGTCTGTAATTCCAGTACTTGGGAGGCTCAGACAGGGGGATCCCAGGTTTTGAAGACAGCCTCAGCAATATAATGAGACTCTCAGCAACCTAGTGAGACTCTGTTTCAAAACAAAAAAATAGCCGGGCATGGTGGCACAGGCTTGTAATCCCAGTACTTGGGAGGCTAAAACCAGAGGATCCAGGTTTGCGGCCAGCCTCAGCTACTTAGTGAGGCCCTCTGCAATTTAGTGAGATCCTGTTTCAAAATAAAGAATAAAAAATAGGGCTAGGAAGCCGGGCGTGGTGGCGCACGCTTGTAATCCCAGCATTCGGGAGGCTGAGACCGGAGGATCCGGGTTTGCGGCCAGCCTCAGCTACCTAGTGAGGCACTCCGCAACTTAGTGAGACCCTGTTTCAAAATAAAGAATAAAAAAATAGGGCTGGGGGTATAGCTCGGAGGTAGAATGCCCCTGAGTTCAATCCCCAGTACCGCAAAAAAAAAAAAAAAAAAAAAAAAAATAGGGCTAGGAGTGTAGCTCAGAGGTAGAATGCCCCTGGGTTCAATCTCCAGTACCTAAAAAATAAATAAAATAAAAAGGGATGGGAGTATAGCTTGGAGATAGAATGCCCCTGAGTTCAGTCCCTGGTTTTATAAATACATACATACCTACATACATAATACATACATCCATAAACAAATAAGAGAGATGGAGTCTTCTAGTCCTGGAAATTAAACCCAGAGGCTTTCTATCTCTGAGCTATACCCCCCAGACTTTTCATTTCATTTCTTTTCTTTTTTTTTTTTTTTTTTTTTTTTTTTTTTTTTTTTTTTTTTTTTTTTTTTTTTTTTTGCGGTACTGGGGATTGAACTCAGGGGCATTCTACCTCCGAGCTACACACCCAACCCTATGTTTTATGCTTTATTCTGAAACAAGTTCTTGCTAAGTTGTGGAGGGCCTCACTAAGTAGCTGAGGCTGGCTGGGAACCCAGGATCCTGCCGTCTCAGCCTCCCAAGTACTGGGATTACAAGTGTGAGCCACCACGTCCAAGACCTTTTTATTATTTTATTTTATTTTATTTTGCGGTACTGGGGATTGAACTCAGGGGTGTTCTACCTTCGAGCTACACCCCCAGCCCTATTTTTTACTCTTTATTTCGAAACCGGGTCTCAGTAAGTTGCGGAGTGCCTCACTAGGTAGCTGAGGCTGGCTGCGAACCCGGATCCTCCGGTCTCAGCCTCCTGAATGCTGGGATTACAAGCGTGCGCCACCACGCCTGGCTACCTTTTTATTTTTGAAACAGGGTCTCACTAGGTTGATGAGAGTCTCACTAAGTTTCTGAGGCTGTCCTTGAAACTGTGATCTTCCTGTCTCAGCCTCCCAAGTAGTAGGATTACAGGGGTGTGCCACCATGCCTGGCTTATGACTTATTTATAACAATAGGATATGATATAAATTATCCTAAAAGGCTTCTAGGGCTGTATTGCTGGTTCCTAAAAGGCAGTTCTTGCCTTGTTGGCTGGAACGCTTGTGCTTGGGGCTCTGAGCTGCCATCAGGTAAGAATACTCACATGAGGATACCATATGGCGGGTGTTCCCAGGTCACACTGGGAAGCCACCTGCAGGTGACTGGGCTGAAGTTCTTGCTGAAAATCAGCATCAGATAGCTGGGCGTGTGGCGCACGCTTGTAATCCCAGCATTTGGGAGGCTGAGACCGGAGGATCCAGGTTCGCAGCCAGCCTCAGCTACCTAGTGAGGCACTCCGCAACCTAGTGCAACTCTGTTTCAAAAATAAAGAATAAAAAATAGGGCTGGAGGTATAGCTCGGAGGTAGAATGCCCCTGAGTTCAATCCCCAGTACCGGAAAAAAAAAAAAAAAAAAAAAAATCAGCATCAGATGATGGACTTGTGAGGGAAGATGCCTCAAATGAGTCTAGCCTCCAGCCGCTGGGCAATTACATCTGCCCAGCTCTGAGTCTTCTCAGGCAAAGCCTCAGACTTTGCTCTGAGCAGAGACCAGCCATCCTCACTGTGCCCAGCATTAGTTTCTGAAGCACAAATGCATCAACATAATAAAATGGTTGTTTCATGCCACACAGGTTTTGGGGTGATTTGTTAACCTTTTTTTTTTTTTTTTGGCACTGGAGATTGAACCCAGGGCCATTCTACCTCTGAGATATGCCCCCAAGCCCTTTTAATTTTGAAACAGAGTCTCCCTAGGTTGCTAAGAGTGTCACCAAGTTACTGAGGCTGTCCTCGATCCTCTTGTCTTAGACTCCCAAGTACTGAAATTACCAGTTTGCACAATTCCACCCAGCTTAAACAGCCAGTTCTACCTCCAGATTTCAGATGCATTGCTGAATCAGGACCCTTCTCTCCCTTGGCCCCTCATCTTTTACCTTTTACCAGATTCCAAACTTCTCTTTCTCTCTTTTCTTTCCTTCTTCTTCTTCTTTTTTTTTTTTTTTTTTTTTTTTTTTTTTTTTTTTTTTTTTTTTTTTTTTTTTTTTTTTTTTTTTGTGTGTGTGTGTGTGTGTGGTGCTCAGGATTGAATCTAGGGGAATTCTACCTCTGAACTATGCCCCCAGCCCTGTTTATTTGTTAATTTATTTATTCATTCATTCATTTATCTATTTATTCTTTGTGGTACTGGAAATTGAACCCAGAGGCATTCTACCCCCAAGCTACATCCCCAGACCAATTTTATTTCCTATTTGGAAACAAGGTCTCACTAGGTTGCTGAGAGCCTCATTAAATTGCTGAGGCTGTCCTTGAACCTGCGATCCTCCAGTCTCAGCCTCCCAAATACTAAGATTACAAGCATGCATCACCACGCCCGGCTTAATTTTTACTTTTATTTATTTATTTATTTATTTATTTTTGCGGTATTGGGGATTGAACTCAGGGACATTCTACCTCCGAGCTATACCCCCAGCCCTATTTTTTATTCTTTATTTTTTGAAACAGGGTCTCGCTAGGTTGTGGAGGGCCTCACTAGGTAGCTGAGGCTGGCTGTGAACCCGGATCCTCCAGTCTCAGCCTCCCAAATGCTGGGATTACAAGCGTGCACCAACACGCCCGGATTAAATTTTATTTTTAAATAGGGTCTTGTTAAATTGCTGAGGCTGTCCTCGAACCTGTGATCCCCCTGTCTGGGCCTCTCAAGTACTGAGATTACAGGCCTGTGTCACCATGCTCAGCTCCTCATCCTCATCCTCCTCTTCCTCTTCCTCATTCTCCTTTCACCTTCTTTTCTTCTTCATACTGGAGATCAAACCCAGAAGCAGTCTACCTCTGATGTATACCCCCAGCTCGATTTAATTTTTTATTTTGAAATAAGGTCTTGCTAAATTGCTGAGGGTTTCACTAAGTTGCTGAGGCTAATCTTGAACCTGATCTTCCCGTCTCAGTCTCCCAAGTACTGGGGTTACAATTGTGTATCACCAGGGACAGCTTACCCTCAGACCTTTTTATTTTTTTATTTTGACACAGGGTTTCGCTAAGTTGCTGAGGCTGGGATTCCTGGCATGTGCCCCCACGCCCAGCTCTTCACACTGATCTTTTTCTTTCTTTTTTTTTAGGTACTAGGGATTGAACCCAGGGACAGTCTACCTCCGAGCTACACCCCTAGTCCTATTTTTTATTCTTTATTTTGAAACAGGATCTCACTAAGTTGCGGAGGGCGTCAGTAGTAGCTGAAGTTGGCCGTGAACTCCTATCTTCTGGTCTCAGCCTCCCAAGTACTAGAATTATGAGCGTGTGACACCACGCCCGGCTTCCCACACTGATCTTTCTAAAAGGCAAACCTGGTCCTAGAACCTCATCCTCCTTATATGGATCCTGCAATGACTCTCAGGGCCCAGCATCTAGAGTGAAAGTCTAGAGAAATTAATCATAACATTAGAACATACAAAACTTAGGGAAATGTAAGTTGCTATAATGAGATGGTTTACCTAATTCTATTTTAGTCTACTCCAACCCTCCCCGGAAAAAAGAAAAAAGGATAAAGAATGTGATAATGCTCAGAGCATTTGATATATTTGGAAACAGAAAGTAGATTCTTTATTGAGAAACATGTAAATTGGAGTCCACCCATCTATAAAAAATTTTATGTAAATCCTTTCAGGTCTTAAAATGTCAGATAGAAAGTTTAAGAATGATATATTTAAGCTGGGCGTGGTGACGCACACTTGTAATCTCAGCATTCGGGAGGCTGAGACCAGAGGATCTGGGTTCGTGGCCAGCCTCAGCTACCTAGTGAGGCACTCTGCAACTTAGTGAGACTCGGTTTCAAAATAAAGAATAAAAAATAGGGCTGGGGGTATAGCTCGGAGGTAGAATGTCCCTGAGTTCAATCCCCAGTACCGCAAAAAAAAAAAAAAGAATGATATATTTAAGCAGGGCATGGTGGCACATGTCTGTAATCCAGTACTTGGGAGGCAGAGACAGAATAGCACGTTTGTCGCCAGCCTCAGCTACTTAGTGAGACCCTGTTTCAAAATAAAAAAGAAAAAATAGAGGGGGGATGTATCTCAGAGATAGAATGTCTCTGGTTTCAATCCCCAGTAAACACACACACACACATGACCACACACACACATGAACACACACATACATGAACACACACACACAGAGTTTATTTGTTTGTTTATTTATTTATGTTTGTGGTACTGGGTAGTAAACTGAGGGCCTTCTGAATGCTAAGCAGGCACACTACCACTGAGTTACACTCCCAGCCCTAGCAAATATATTATATTTTTGTTTTGTGGTACTGAGGATTGAACCCAGAGCATTCTGCTCTCTGACCTACACGCCAGACCCCACACCCCTTTTTTTTGCGGTACTGGGAATTGAACCCAGGGGCATTCTACCTCTGAGCTACACCCCCAGTCCTAGTTTTTATTCTTTATTTTGAAACAGGGTCTCACTAAGTTGTGGAGGGGCTCACTAAGTAGCTGAGGCTGGCTGCAAACTTCAATCCTCCTGTCTCAGCCTCCCAAGTACTGATATTACAAGTTTGCGCCACCGCACCCAGCCTTTTTTTTTTCCCCCCAACTAAGTTGCTTAGGCTGGCCTTGAACATTGATCCTCCTGTCTCAGTGTCCCAAGTACCCAAATACTAAGGTTATACACGTGCACCACCACATTTTGTTTTTTGAGATGTAGTCTTGCCTTGTTGTCTAGACTGGTCTTGAACTCATGGGCTTAAGCAATCCTTCTACCTCAGCCTCCCAAGTAGCTGGGACTACAGGCACACATCCCTGGGCTAAGGTTTTTTTTTTTTTTTTTTTTTTGCGGTACTGGGGATTGAACTCAGGGGCATTCTACCTCCGAGCTATACCCCCAGCCCTATTTTTTATTCTTTATTTTGAAACTGAGTCTCACTAAGTTGCGGAGTGCCTCACTAGGTAGCTGAGGCTGGCCGCGAACCCGGATCCTCCGGTCTCAGCCTCCCGAATGCTGGGATTAC
>PVLC010031948.1:0-19194 GCA_004027655.1 Graphiurus murinus | reverse complement strand
TTTTTGACAAAGAATCTAAAATCATACAGTATAAAAAAGATAGTTTCTTCAACAAATGGTATTGGCAAAATTGGTTAACTATATGCAGAAAAATGGAAAAAACTCACAATTTCTCACCCTGCATAAGAGTCAATTCAAAATGAATAAAAGACCTGGAAATCAGACCAGAAACCTTCCAGCTACTTGAAGAGGGCATAAGTCCAACATTTCAACACACAGGCACAGGTAAAATCTTTCTCAACAAGACCCCAAAGGCACAATAAATTCAAAGGAAGATCAATACATGGGCTTACATTAAACTGAAGTGCTTCTGTGTAGCAAAGGAAACCATCAAGAATCTCAACAGAGAGTCCACAGAATGGGAGAAAAATTTTCCAACTACTCCTATGATAGAGGACAAATATATAGAATATACAGATAACTCAAGAAACGCCCAGATAATAAAATAAATAACCCAATCAAAAAATGGGCAAGTGAACTAGATACTTCACAAATGAAGAAATACAAATGGTAAATAAATGTATGAAAAATGTTCAATATCATTAGCAATCTGAGATGCAAATCAAAACTCCCCGGAGATTTTACCTAACACCAATTAGAATGGCAATCATTAAAAACATCAACAACAATAAATGCTGGTGAGTGTGGGAGAAGTTGGAATTCTATTACATTGTTGGTGGGATTGCAAGTTAGTGCAAACATTTTGGAAAACAGTATGGAAGATACTCAGACCAATGGAAATGTACTGATCATGTGATCCAACAATACTACTTCTGGGTATCTATCCAAAAGAATGAAAACCAAACTACCAATCTAATGCATGCATATCTCTATTTATAGCTACACAATTCATAATTGCCAAACTATGGAACCAGCCAAGATGTCCATCAATAGATGAATGGATTACAAAACTATGGGGTATGTACACAATAGAATTTTACTCAGCCATAAAGAAGAACAACATCATGTCATTTGCAGGGAAATGGAGGGAACTGGAAAACATTATGATAAGTGAGATTAGTTAGTCACAAAAAGTAAAAAAAATGAATGTTCTTCCTAATATGCAGAAGATAGGAAGAAAGTGGGTCATAGGAGGGACTCTAGGTAAAGAAGGAGAAACCTTAGATAAGCAAAAAAGGTGACATAAGTGAAAGTGATTGGAGTAGGGCAGAGAGAAACACCTAATGTGCATGATATGCATTCACAAACATATCAAAGTCAATCACTAAGCTGAACACAATAAGGAGGGAGGGTAAAGGGAATGGGGTAGAAGTGGAAGAAGTGTTAAATGAGTGCTATGTGCATGTATGCCTTTACCAGCTTGTAGCTCATTAAGTTGTATGACTATAATACACCAATAAAAAAAGAAAGATAGCAAGGGAGAAAAAGAACAAAAGACAGATAAAACACTGAAAATTAACAAAATGGAAATAGTAAATTCTTCTCTATCTATAAATACTTTAAGTGTAAATGGATTAAAATGTCTAGTTAAAAAAGAGACTATGGCTTAATAGATAATAGACTCAAGTATATTCTGTCTAAAGACTTGACTTAGACTTAATGACATACATGAGCTAAAAGAGAAAGGGAAGAAAATACATTGTTTGCAAATGATAAACAAAAGAGAGAAGGGCAGGCTACATTAAAGCAGGGAAAATACACTATCATGAAGGACAAAGGACACTATATGATGAAAACAGTTCATCAAGCACGACAACAATTATAAATATTTATCAACTCAACATCCAAATATAAAGCAAATATTAACCAAACAATTGAAGGAAGCAGCAATACAAAAGCAGGAGACTTAATACTACATATGAGTGTGTTTGACTACTATGATAAATTGGTGTAAGTTGAGGAGCTTTTCAGTCACAGAGACTTTTTCTTACAATTCTGAAAACTGGGACATCTAAGACAAATGATGTCATCTAGCTCTGTCCCTAATGTTGGAAAAGGGAAATAAACTCTTTGTAGCCTCTTTCATAAGGACACCAATCTCATTCCAACAAATTTGATAACCTGAAACATACAATCTACCAATACTAACTTATGGAGAAATAGGAAAGTTGAGCACATCAATAATGAGTAAGAAAATTAAATTAGTAATCAGAAACCTCCCAACAACAGCAACAACACAACAACAACAAAATTATGAGACCAAATGTCTTTCTTTGCTAATAAATTCTACGAAACATTTAAATAATTCTTAAGGAAATAAGTATCTTTCAAACTCTTCCAGAGAATTGAAGAGGAATAAACACATCTAAACTTTTTTTATAAAGTCAGCATTACTGTGATACAAAAGCCAGACATAGTTTGAGGAATGAAATTTGCTGGACAATATTACTGATGAACAGAGATGCAAAACCTCTAAAAAAATATGAGCAAGCCAAGTCTTCTCCCCTGACAAGGCGGTGAGCCTAGTGAGGGCCACAGTGGGTGGGCAATAGTAGAAGGGGACTCACAGTTTGAGCCTGACACACAGGGTGCCCTTCTCCTCTCCACTCACTGCAGGATACCTGAGTTTTCTTTGGGATCATTTGAGGGAAGTGAACTCTCAGCAAGAGATGGTTGGAACCTAAGAGTCAATTTTTCATTCAAAACAATGGCAACAAAACAAAAAACACTGGGCCAGGAGCCAATACAGACATACCTTTTTACTTACTTGACACTGTAAAAGTCATCGTACTTCTCTGGATCTCAGTTTCCTCATCTGTAAAAATTCATTACCTATCTGCGGATGAGGTGGTGGGCCATCTTACTACAACACTGTTCTCTCTTGGTTACTACTCTGCTTCCTACTTACTGCTGTGAAAGCTGTGCCAAGAGACATGGACAAGACAAGAGTATAAATTGCTTAACCTATGAAAAATGCAAAGATAGAACCACTGGACTTTATTGTGATGAATATTTTAAATTATTGATGTGCTATAAACAGATAAACATTTCAGAGAAAAGTAACAGAAAGCAGGTCTAGAAGAAATAAAGAGTGGGCACTACTTCCTGTCTAGTTTACAAACTAGAGGAAAGGCAAGTAAATGGTCTGATGGAAATCTGAATTTAAATGCTACTTGGAAGATAGAAACAGTCCATGTGATTATTTCCCCCCTTTAGTAAAAAGGATTTTTAAAAATTTATTTATATGTTAACCAACTAGAAATCATTACTCAGAAACTATCAAAGCTGCATAGTGCTCTGCAGCAGTGGCAACTGTGAAATCCTTGAAATTGTGCATAAAATGGTGTGTATATACGTGTGAAAATTTCATCAGATTGTAAAATGTTCTATGTTACATAAAGTGAGTATATATATAGAGAGAGTTAAAAGGTAAAACTAGAATTTCAAGGATGGCAAAAACCATGTTACTCAGTCTCTCAGATTTGCTGCTTTAACAAATGTTTATGAACACCAATTTTGTGTTTGGTCCTGGAGAGGAAATAATAAACAAGAAATCTGTGAGCTCTGGGCTTGTGAAGGGAATATGTTGTGAGGACAGACTATATGTCTATCTCTGCAACCACTGCGCACTTACATCACACACACACACACACACACACACACACACACACACACACACTCATTTCATGCCAGAAAATTAGATCCCAAAGTAACTTTAGTTTCTCCATATTACTCCCCTTAAATGTTCTAAATTCTTTTTTTCCCCTCAGTGTTTCTTGGACTTGACTTCCCAACTTACTCTGATTTCCCTATATCCTGAAATATGAATACTTTGATGTTAGTGGTGAGACACACACACACACACACACACACACACACACACACACACAGGGTTCTAATGTCAAATGCCGCTCCTGTTCACTGACATGGACACCCAGCAGTTTAATTTTTATGTATTTTTATTTTACTTGCTCTTGAGAGGGTAACTACTTGTGATCTTTTTGAGGGAAGAACTCAGTAACTTTTGAGTTAAGTATTCTCCCCATGTCTTGAATCATATACCTTGTATAATAGATGGTTGCTTTGATCAGTGATAATGGAAAGTGGACACATATGTCACTTGAAATTCACTTCCTTTTATGCATTATTTTTCTTAGTCCTATTTATCTTTTCAGTTCCCAGATCAAGGATTTTCATCGACAAATGCTTTAATTGGTTCCCCTGTCTTTTTTGGTATATCCCAGTGTTTCTCAATAGAATAAATAAATAAATAAATAAATAAATAAATAAATAAATAAATAAATAATATTTTCCTTTTAACCATGAAATGAGATTGTGTTAGCTATGATGCTTTACATTGTAATATCTAAGGATTTTTCTCTTCCAAGAAACAATTTTTATACACTTCTAGGAAATATTTTTTCAATTGAGAATATATGGTCTACCCTGCTGTGTGTCAGAATCACCCAGGAGTCTTATTATAACTGAGACTGCTGGGCCCACCTCCAGCCACTAGGAAATTTATGTTCATATATATATGAAAAAACATCCAGTTCTGTTTTGGGGTATAATGTTTAAAAAGATAAAAAGAAGAATGAAAACCTTACTGGGTCAGTGTCATTTAAAGTCTCCTACTGCTAAAGCAGATCAGGAAATACTGTCTTGCAAAAGACTAGGCTAAGACACAAGGTATAGTTTGGCTACTAGAAGTTAAAAGGCATTAGTACTAAGCCTTAGCCCTAATATCCATTGACACAGAATCCGCATAAGATTGAGGCTGGTCCAGGGCAACAGAATTTCCCTCCCAAGAATTCCAGAGTAATATAGGAGAATTGAAGTTCCCGAATAGCAAGATCATCAAATTTAATGGTCCCCTGCTTGTATTCACCATACAGCAATGTTAATGTTACATCTATCTATGGACAAAAGTTCCTTAGTATGATACTTGAATCCAGGTGTAATCTTTTGGAGTTAGAATGACTCCCTATCCCTCACAGAAACAAGGCAGTCATGTTGGAGGAGGGGCTTGCTTGCTGAGGAGGGATCCTTGGGGGTGTGACCTTGGGTATTATATATGGTCCCTTTTCTCCCTGCTCTCTCTCTTGCTTCTGGCCTCTGTGATGTGAAAGGAGAGCCCTTGCTCACTCCTTTCCTCTCTTCCTACTGCTGACATGCCTTGAGTTCCAAAGATATAACCAGCCTGACTAGAATAAACCCCTGAAATCTCCAGAAGTGTGAGCAAACAAATCTTTTTTTCTTCAAGTTGTGTGGTTCTGGATTACAGCAGTGAGAATGCTGACTGGAAACCAGGTGTTATGATGTAAAACTCTGGTGCAGCCTAAGACCTATGAGGGCTGTTTGCACCTTGTTCCCCTGTAGAATCAGCCATGGTTCCTTTTGCCATTGGTCCTGCTATGGTTTGGGATTTATTGTCAGTCATTTTCTTAGCTCAGTATAGAAATAAAGAGCCAGAAATCTCAATTGCAGAGCTAATAAATTTATTACAAAGTGAAGGAAAAAAGCAGCACACTGGAGAGGAAGGTGATGAAGTGTTCAAAAAGAGAGACACTACTGCCTTCTGAACCTTCAAGGTTTAGATATAAGTGTGCTTTACTTATCTCATAAGAGATAGCAGCTAGAGCTGGCTGGGCTGGTTATAACAGTGTATGTCTTTATTAACATCCATGGTTGAGCATTCACAGAGTCTTTCTTAGTCCTGGTCACCATGACCAGAATATTCCTCCCTCCTTTTGATTTGCATACATTAGTAGGCAAGGAATAGAGCATCTAGATTGATCCAATTACTTTCTGCTGTATGAGGATGAGATGGGGCCCCAGCCTTAGAGGTGCATTCAAGCAACATATGACAGAGAGGAATGTCCCAGGTATCCACAATCATCTAAGGGCCTCTGGTAGAATGTTCATTTATGGTTACATTTAAAGCAAACTTGACCATATTATTTAGTAAATATGGGCCAAATATGAATATGACTATGAAGGCCACTAGAGGCCTTAAAAGATCTAGTCTTAATAGAACCACACTGTAAACCTTTTTAATAAATTTTAAATATAACCATCTTTATCACACATGCAATATTTTTTCATAAGCTTCATCCTCCATAAACATTTTGTGATATACTCAAACCTTCGATGACTAGCATTTAAGTTTCTTATTTTACACTAGTCTTTCCCATTTGGGACAATCTTAAGATAAACTTTAGTTTATCATACAAAGATAACTTTAGTTTATCATACAAGGATAAACTTTAGTTTATCATACAAAATCTTTTTTTATCCCTAGAATATTATCTATTCTCTTTTTTTTTTCTTCTTTACCAAAAACTTTCACATACTCATATACCTTCTTACATCTCTCTCTCATTTCTACATACTGGTTCCTTTCTGCCTTAATTCCTTTACTGACTTTAAAATTTTTAACAAAATAAGAAACATTAAAATCATCTACCCAAGTTTTATAGTGGCCTGTACTTTAAAGAGTTACAACTCTTTTTTTCAGATATTTACATTTTAGGGGGGCACGTGGACTTCCAGTGGTCCCCCTCACACTGGGTAGATTTTTGAGGGGTATTTGTGGCCTTCTTGCTGAGTACATTCATATTTGAAATCGCTCATCTTTGAACACCTAAAGCAGACTAGAGCCTGAGCTCCTGTGGGATTGCTGCCTAAACACATAGCAGCAGAATTTTTCCATGGTGTTTTTCCTGTTTTTTCTTTTCCAAGTTCCTGTTATAATACACAGAATTGGTAGCCTGCATTAGTTGATCCAAAGTGAATTTTTCAGGATCTGACACCTGTTTTTTGAGTTTCTTTCTTACATCATGTGCATATTGGGTCAGAAATTTATCTCTAAGGATGGTCTCCCCTTACATTGATTCTGGGGTTAGATTAGTGAATGCAAACAAGGCTTCCTTAAGTATTTCCAGGAAAATCATCAGGGGTTTATTTGGGCCTTGATGTAAGGCTGCCAACTGCCCATAATTGAGGGGTTTAACTTTATCCTTTCTCAGTCCTTTTAGTATACAATATAAATAATAATTGTTTCCCACATCCTGACTCCCTGATAAAATTGCTTCCTCTCCAAGGATATTAGGGTTTTGTTTAGGTATGTCTCTCCAAGTGAGGTTCTATAACAAGATCAGTATCTCAAAAGCATGTACATATTGGTCAGAGCTGGTCATGTAACTGCTTAGGTCTTTTCCAATCTCCTTAAACTCAGCTAGTGAGAATTTTTTTGGGGTAATCTGGGGACCAAATTCACCCCCTCCCACTACAATAAGGGGAAACATTACCACAGGTGTCAGGAGAGACTTCTTAGATGCTGTGACTCTTATAGCATTGTCATCTTGTTTTGCTGGGGTCAATAGATGGGGTCCCATCTATGAAAGAGAGAATGTACTTGTGCTTTGCCTGTGTCTGTTGTCCCCTCTCTTTATCTGGATGGGGTGCCATATATATTCGAGGTATTTTTGGTGTCTCCAATTGCCCAAACACTGTATTACCCCAAATACTTGTGACAGATATGGATGCCTGGTGGCTATTAGATCCAGGATTTTGAGCCAGAAGCTGTCCTTCATGTTGCAATACCTATTATTTTTCTTTCTCAGGACTACTCTCATTTCTCTCTGGCAGGGCCAAAGACCCAGAGTCCTTACCTAGGTGAAGATAGCCATCCAGGGATGGTTTTTTCCCCAGTTCAACTTCTCATAGAACTTTTATTTGTTTGTTTATTTATTTATTTATTTATTTATTTATTTATTTATTTATTTATTTATTTATTTTTGCGGTACTGGGGATTGAAACCAGGGGCATTCTACCTCTGAGCTATACCCCCAACCCTATTTTTTATTCTTTATTTTGAAACCAGGTCTCACTAAGTTGCGGAGTGCCTCACTAGGTAGCTGAGGCTGGCCGTGAACCCAGATCCTCTGGACTCAGCCTCCTGAATGCTGGGATTACAAGCGTGCGCCACCATGCCCGGCTTCATAGAACTTTTAAAAGAATTTCCCACTTTAGATGGGAGCAAAATAAATGGGCACTCATTGAGAAGCCACAAAAGGCCAGAATGGGTCTCCCTGGCACCTCAATATAAGCCACAGCATTGGCTTAGTCCTGCTTGTGTGGCAATAGGAGCAAGATCCTTTATCCTGTAGGGCATGAGGTTCTAGGTTGCTTACCAGCTGCCACTGAGCATAAGCAAGCTTGGGAGAGGTACAGAGTTCCTCCCTTCTACCCTACACTAGTTATAGGTGCAGTCCTCCCCTGGAAGGTTGGCTGTAGGGTCTCCATAGTCACAAAAAATCCTGTGGTGCCAGATACCCAGTCACCTGTGAGATTTCGATGCTGCTCAGAGAGGGTTACTGACCTTGCAAGATGCAATTGTGTGAGGTTTCAGAACATCTCCAAAAAGTCCCACATATTCGCTTGTTGAGTGCCAAAACTGTTATGGTTTGGGATTATCATGAATTCTTTTCTTAGATCAGTATAAAGAGCCAGAAGTCTCAATTGCAAAGCTAAAAGGTTTATTAGAAAGCAAAAGAAAAATGCTTGAGAGGAAGGTGGTGGAGTGCTCTAAAGAGAGACACTGCCACACTCTGGACCACCTTCAAGGTTTATATCTAAGTTCTATTTCTTTATCTCATGAGAGCCTGCAGCTAAAGCTAGCCGGGCTGGTGACAACATGATAAGTCTTTATCAGCAAACTTGGTTGAGCAGTCACAGGGTCTTTCATAGTCCCAGTCACCATGACCAGAACAGGTCCTGCTATCAGACCCATCCACGCAAGGGCTTAGAAGGAGTCATGTACAACTATGCCTCAGGTGACAGACTAGCTGACCTTGGTCCTAGCGATGGGCCAAGAAATAGCTCTGAACCTTGACTTCAACCTATTTCAGCTGTAGACTGTGTTCCTGTCAGTTATATGGGAACAAAGAAGAAACTCTTACTGACTCCTCTAGATAGACTTGCTTACTTTAATTTCTGCTGAAGAAGTTCTGCAACTCAATTCTAGCCCCACCCATCCATGGGCTGTGGCTATACTACTTTCCAAGGAACTCACTTAGAAACTCAGAGGGAGACTTTATAAGGACCTGGAGGAACTCATAATGACTATATACTTCATAACAGGCTGTTATCTCCAGACCCCAAAGCAGACCCTCATCCCAGCACCAGACACACAGACCAAGGTCCTGGAGATAATCCAGGTAATTGAAGGACCAGGTACATCTATGTATAATACATCCTCTGGTAACAGACCTATAAATCACAGACCTTATGGCAGTTTCATTTGACCGATATCCTGAAGGTGATCTCATCAACCTGGGTACCTATTAGAAATCTAACCTGCTTAACCAGTCTTTAGAGACTAGCAGAGATACTGGCTCCTTCAGATGCATAGATACCAATGCAAGTATACCCAGATAAAAAAGAATCAGGGAATTAGGGATGACATGATAAAATTAAAGGGAATTTATGAAACTCTAGAAAACCCCAAAGAAATGCAGATTTATAAATTATTTGATGAAAATTCAAAGTAATAATCTTAAGCTCAGTGAAAGGTTAGACAATAGAACTAAATAACTAATAAATTAGGAAAATAAAGTATTGATTAAAATATGAGGTTTAATAGAAAATAAGAACCATAAGAATCAAACAGAATTTCTGGAGCTGAAGGATACAATGACAGCTCTGCATAATTGAAAACAGCATTTCAGTAGCAGACTCTCATGCAGAAGTAAAAGTTATCAAACTCAGGCAGGTCATTTGAAAGTATTCAATTATAGGAACAACCACAGATGAATGAATTAAAGTGAAGAAAGCATACAAGACCTCTGTGATGCCATGAAATATACAAAATCATAAATTATGAGAAACAAAGACAATGGCCAACAGAGAGAAAAGAAAGCCTGTAGAATGGGAGAACACATTTGCAAACCATATACCTCATGAGAGCTTACTTTTTAAAGTATAGAAGCAACTTCTACAACTCAATAGCAAACCTCAAATAATTTAATTAGAAAATGAGGAAAGAACTTGAATAGACATTTCTCCAAAGCATACAAAAATTGACCAAAAGATACTTGAAAACATGCTCACCATCATTAATATAAGAGAAATACAAATTAAAACCACAAGGGGGTATCACTTGACACCCATTTGGATTACTATATAAAAATCAGAGGATGGAGAAAAAAGTGAATCTTTGTAGACTACTGATAGGAATGTAGATGGTACAGATGCTATGAAAAACTGTATAGCTGTTCCTACAAAAATGACAAATAGAACTAGTGGATGATCCAGAAATCACACTGCTTGGAATATATCCAAAAGAAATAAAGTCACCATCATAAAGATTTCTGTACTCCTATGCTCACTGCATCATTATTCACAATAGCCAAGATATGGAAGAAATTTAGGGTCCACCAATGGGTGAGTAAAGAAATTGTGTCATGTGTATAGAATTAAATCTTATGTAGTCTTAAAAAGTAAGGTGACCTAGCAATTTTTAATGATATGGAAGATATTAGAAGACATAATACTAAGTGAAATAAAGAAAAAAACACTGCATAATCTTATTTATATGTGGAATCTTAAAAAAAATAAAATGTATACAAAGTTTCAGTTATGTTGGATGAATAAGTTTAGAGAGTAAATGTACAACATGGAGACTATAGTTAATAATAAAAGAACATAAAAACGGCAAGGACATTGTTGCATGCTTATAATCCTAGTGCTTGGAAGGTTGATACAGGAGGATTCCAGGTTCAGGGCCAGTGCATGGTAACTTAGTGAGACCCTGTTTCAAAATAAAAAATAAAATAAAAATTGTTGGGAGTGTAGCTCAGATGTAACACCTGCCCCCCCCATTCAATCCCCCATAACACACACACACACACACACACACACACACACACACACACACACACAGAGCAATAAAATTAAAAAGGTTTTTAAAAGTACTTTAGTTAAAAAAAACTTAAACATCTAGTTCTTTGATTAGTTTCTAATTTATTGTTTTCTTTTTGTATGTGTGTGTGTGTGATACTAGGGATTGAACCCAGGTACATTCTATTTCTGAGATACATCTTAAGCCATTTTTAATTTTTGTTTTGAAAGAGGGTTTCACTAAAGAGCAGAGGTTCTTACCAAGTTGCTGAGGCTGGCCATGAACCTGTGATCCTCCTATCTCAGCCTCCCAAGTACTAGAATTACAGGTGTGTGCCACTATAATTTATTGTTTACATAATATTTTCCTAAGTACTGCTTTTGCTTCCTGAGATCTTTTAAATTAATTGTTTTCTGGGTTAAGACTTGTTTTCTTTTCAAATATCTAATATGGTTAACCATTCATATCTACTGGGTTCCACATGTGTAGATGCAAAAACCACAGATGAAAAATATTCAAAAAGAAAATTTACATCAGTACTATTACTATACCCTGGATAACATAGTATAACATATATATATATACACACACATATATATTATATATGTTATGATATACATATATGTGATATACATACATGATATATGTATATGTGATATGCACATATGTGATTAGTACAACATATATGTGTATGTCATATATATGACACACACATATATATGCAATTTACCTTGTCTGAGATATGTTATGCAAAGATAATTTAAATATAATGAAGGACATGTGTTTTTATATAAGTGAATTAACTATTCAGATTTTTGTATCTGCAAGGGTTCTAGAACTAGTCTTACATGGACTCCAAGGGACAACTGTACTGTATTAAGATAATATTAACAGAGAGAATTACTAGATTAATACTTTGTATACCTGTTGTAAACAATATGTTTTAATTCACTTTGTGCTTAGATGTATGTGCATTTTTCCAGTAATCTATTTCTATATTGTACTATCTTGTTAGATGTTTTATCATATACTTATTATTATTATTATTATTATTATTATTATTATTATTATTATCATTATTTTGTCCTTTTTCAGTCACACAAAATGTAACTATTTGTTTACTCATCTTTTTTATATTGATGCACTGTAATTATACACCATGGTTGGCTTCAGAGTGATATGAAACAAACATACATGCAGAAGTCATTGTGTGTTTCTCTCCAGGTCTCTCCCCTCAATAGACAATATTTAAATTGATACAGATAATTTCATATATGAAGAAAGGATTATTTGAATAGTTTCCATCCTCAAATCTCTAATTTCTCCTCCCCACTTCTCTTCCCAAATCCCTTTCCACTATTCCACTATTGTCTCCCCTCATTTAAATCCTTGTTGTTTTCTAGTTTCTTTATAGCTTCCACATATGAGTGGAAACATAAGACCCTTCATTTTATGTGACTGGCTAGTCTTGCTTAGCATAATTCTTGAGTTCCATCCATCTTCCTGTAAATGACATAACTGTGTTCATTTTTATGGCTGAGTAAAATTCCATTGTGTACATATACCATAATTTTATAATACATTTGTCTATTGACAGATGCCTAGGCTGGTTCCATAGTTTGGCTATCATGAATTGTGCTGCTATAAACATGAGCATGTGTAGTAATCTGACTTCCATTCCTTTAGGAAGATCACCAAGAGTGGCTTAGTCATGTGGTGGCTCTATTCCCAGATTTTTAAGGAACTTCCATAATAATCTTCATAGTGACTGTACTAATTTGCAATCCTACCAGAACGATAAAATCCAATTGTGTAAAGGTTACTATTTCCTCACATCCTTTCCAACATTAATTACTGTTTATGTTCTTGATGATTTACCTTCTAACTGGAATTAGGTTGATTCTCAATGTTATCTTGATAATATATTTTTCTGATTATTAAGAATGTTGAAAAATTTTCATATATTTATTGACCAATTTTATTTCTTCTTTTGAGAAGTGTCTATTCATATCTATTACCAATTTTTATTGGTTTCTTTGTGTTTTAGTATTACATTTTTAAGTTTTTTATATTCTATATATTTATCTTCTATTAGAAGAATAACTGGTGAAGATTTTCTTCCATTCTGTAGGCTCCCTCTTTGGGTTCTTGGTAGGTTTCTTTGCTGCATAGAAGCTCTATAAACTCCTGTATTCCATTTATTGATTTTTGTTTATATTTCTTTAGCTTTGGAGGTCATACTGAGGAAGTTTCTACCAGTGCCTGTATGTTGTAGAGTTGGTCCTATGCCTTCTTCTAGTAGTTGAAAGGTACTTGTTCTAATTTCTAGGTCTTTTATCCATCTTGACTTGACTTTTCTACAGGGTGGTTTAATTCTATTATACAAATGGTTTTCCTAGCATCATTTATTGCAAAGGCTATCTTTTCTCCAGCATACATTTTTTTCTCCCTTGTTAAAGATCAAGTGGTTATGGGTATGAGGATTTGTTTCTATATCTTCTATTTTATTACATTGATCTATGTGTCTGTTTTTGTGCCAATACCATGCTGTTTTTTTTTTACTATAACTTTGTAGTATAGTTTGAAGTTGGGTATTGTGATGTTTGCAATGTATTTTTTGTTGCTCAAAATTGCTTTGGCTATTCTGGGTTTTTGTTTTCCTATATGAGTTTTAGGACTGTTCTTTTCTATTTCTGTGAAGAATGATGTTGACATTTAAATAGAAATTGCATTCAATTTGTGTATCATTTTTGGTAGTATGGCCATTTTGATGATGTTTGTTCTGCCTCACCAAGAACATAGGAGGTCTTTCCATCTTCTAAGGTCTTCCTCAACCTTTTTCTTCAGGGTTCTGTAATTTTCATTGTAGAGATCATGAATGGAATTGTTTTTTGCATTTCTTTTTCAGAGAATTGGTGAATGGTGTATATAAATGCTACTGTTTTTTTGTAAGTTTACTTTGTACCTGGATACTCTGTTGAATTTGCTTCTCAGCTCTAGCAGTTTTTCAGTTGTTTTATTGGTTCTTCTAAGCATAAGATCATCAGAAAATAGAGATAATTTCAATTCTTCTTTCCCTGTTTGTATCCCTTTAGTTTGCCTTATTGCTTGGTCTTGGGATTTCAAATACTATATTGAATATCAGTACTGTTACGGGGCATCCTTGTCTTGTTCCAGATTTTAATGGGAATTCTCCAAGTTTTTCTCCATTCAGCATGATATTGGCTTTAGGTTTATCATATATTGCCTTTATAATGTTGAGGTAATCGCCTCCAATCTTTAATTTCTTCAGTGTTTTTAGCATGAAAAGGGTGTTTAATTTTGTCAAATTCTTTTTCTGCATTTTTTTAAAAGATCATGTTTTTGTAATTCATTCTGTTCTTGTGATGAATTACACCTATCCACATGTGCATGTTGAACCATCCTTGCATCAGTAAGATGAAACCTACTTTGTCATGATGGAAAATATTCTTGATGTACTTTTAAATACAAGGTGCTAGTATTTTATTATTTTTTGCATCTATGGTCATTAAAATTGATCTGTAATTTTCATTCTTTTTCTGTCTCATTTTCCTTTCTCCTAAAGTTCATCTTTTCATGGGAGTTTATGGGAAATAACCTTATTATGAGAGAAGTTTTTACTTATCCATTTTTGGGGATAAGAAACTAGTTTGAAATTCCCTGATGATTGTTGTTTTCTCTTAGTCTTTCATTTTAATATTTCTCTCTCTTCTAATCTCCATTTTTAAGTATTAAAATATTTTTTTGTATTCTAGATTTTATTTGCCATCATCTCAGGCAAGAGTTCTGATAAGAGTTCTGTTGGTAGAGTTATGGGTTTCAAAACCTGAGATGCATTAGTTTTATTTTCTAGTTCAGCATTTCTCACTTCGTTGAATCTCAATGTGTATTACCTTAACCAGTAGCATTTGCAGCACAGGGAAATTGTTAGAAATGCAAATTTATGGGCCTCAGGTCAGATATACTGATTCAGAAACCAACAGTGAATCTTAGCCTCATGTGTTTTTTACATATATGGTGCATGTCATATTTAATATACATTTTATTTTACTATCCTTTAAATTTCTTACTTTGAATTAATTTTAGACTCAGAGAAAATATGCAAATTAATGCAAATAATCCTTTTACACTCATTACCAAGGTTCCCCTAATGTTAACAGTTTATATAATAATATAATAATAAAAATCAGAGCACTTAACATTTTCACAATAACATTAATTAAACTATATTGCATATTAAATTTTTCCCACTAAGGTTCTTAGTGGGAACCTGTTCTACTAAGGTTTTTAGTTCTAAGGTTCAATCCAGGATCTTAAACCATACTTAGTGATCTCTGTAGTGCCCTCAAATGTAAGTGTGTTCCTCAGTCTTTCATTTTCACTCATGACCTTGGCACAGTTGGAAAGTATTGATCCTTATTTTTTATAATATCCCTCAATTTTGGTTGGCCTGATATTTTCTCATGATTAGAATGAGACTACATATTTTTGGAAAGAACAACACAGAAGTGACATTTTGCTCTTTTCAATTTCAGTATATTCCAAAGTTGTACTTTGGGTATGACTTACTCTATAGTAAAACTCATTGCTTTGTCTCAAGAGTACTTTTTATTACACAAACTCTGTCAATCCTACTAACTGTCTCTCCAACATCTATTTTAATGTTCACAATGTAAAGTTTCTAGCAGAACTAAAGAAAATATAGCACAAAGCTTGGATATTTTGACAGATGAATACATTTAAGAAGGAAAGATTTCCAGCAAGATAACAATGCTCACTCAGAAACAATTTAGACAGGTACAGGTATCCCTGGCTGGCTTGCAGTATGTAAGTGTGGTCTTTCTCAAGTAAGTATTTACCATCATCAGGGTCCAAGGCACAATTAATTCTAGGGAAATAGAAAAAGAGGCACATTGATTGACGCCTTTACTGATAGCTCATTGAAATCTACCCCAGTCCTGTATCAAAGCATTCTCTACATTGTTCAAACTATTTTACTAGTTGAGAATACTAGTCTTGAAGGAAATGCCTCAAAGTATTTAAAAGTTTAACTACTTGGCCCTTCTTTTGTACAATTATTTCCTAGGAACTCTCCATGGGGAGATGAGGTAGGTGGGGCTGATAGACATTGAAAACTTGAGTTCCTGGGTTTATGCAAGATATTATCCACAGAATAGAATTTTAGGAGAGATGAATCCTAACCCCCAGAATCTGGGCCCTCTGAGTTGCCTTGATGTAAATTGTCCTTTCAGCCCTGTTCTTACCAGTCATCAGCATTGACCTTGCCCTATTTCAAGGGAGGAGGGGTCATAGAATAAATATGCATGTATTTCTGGGGAAGATAATTTGTTCAATTTTAAATTTTCTCAGTTGGATAGGATTATGAAATAGCTAAATAATCTTGCATAAATATAAAACTAAGGAAGAGCTTGAAAATGAACATATAGATTTTAGTGGAAACAAGAATTTGAAAAACAAGAACTTGGCAGGATATAAACTTGATTTTTTTTTTCAAATTGCCATCTGTAATCACGCTTTGTTAAATTTGAAATAACATCTTGTAGACCCAATACTTTTGTAGAACTGTGTAATCCTGGAAAATTTCAAGTGTGGTTAAAAAACCTCATAAATCCATTCCATGTAATGTTGTACAAACATAAAGAGGAATGGAATGCTCTTTATATTCTGATGTGGCATTATCTGAATAATAAATTGATAAGAACTAAATAAGATATAGAGCAGTAGATGTCACATCAAATATAACTTCTGCATAAGAAAGAATAAAAATAGATAAATGGATTTCTTTATAAAAGACACAATAATCTTTTCCATATGAAACTACAAGAATTTAATAAAAGTTATTAGTATAGGAAAATGGAAGGGATGGAATGGGCTAGTATTTCATCATTGTTTTGGTTTTTTACAGCATATGAATGGCTTACTTATTTAAAGTGAAAGATAACATTTTAAAGATGACAGTATTGTGAAATCAAAGTTTATTGGAATACAGGATAACTTGAATTCTAATCTCCCCTTCTTACTTTCTACAGCAGAATTCCAGAATGCCTTATAGACTGAGGGAACTTAGTGGGAATAGGGACATGGTCTGTTCGTTCACCATTCTTCCCACATCACCCCTTTGAATGTCAGGAGTCACTTCTCTTTTCTCTGGAGTTGGGATCTGAAAGAAGAAAGAAAAGACATGGCAGTGCTTAAATTAGGTAACTGTCTAACTGCTAGTTCTTCTCTCTTCTAGGCTTACATGCTTTTGGCTATACCTTGCTGGACAGAGATGCCCCTTTAAGGCTGATATCCAAATGCTAGCTATTGTGTGGGGCTTATATGTGACTTCTTCATGGAACCTTAGGAAGATCCTGGTTTGGCATTTCTAGCCTCTCTTTGCTCCTTCAGAATGAGTCATAGCCTCTTGGTGATGAAGTTTGTTGGCTGCACAACTCAAGTTGTACTTTCCTACAGCATTTCCTTGACATTGGAAATACACAGCCTAGCCCAAAGGATCACATCTCATATCTATCATGCCATATTTTCTCCATGTTTGCTCTTCTGCTGCTCACATAGCAAATCTGCTGGCTAAATATTCCATCAGGGAATAAAATGACAGTCACCATTATTGAAGACAGCACCCGTCTCTGCAAATGACATTTCCTGGAGCTTTCCTCACCTGTTTTGATATTAAGAAAGGGCTCTTTCCTCTCTCTGTTGGAGGAGGCAGGGTAAAGCCTCAAGAGCTCTAGATAGCTTGTAACTTATAACTACAATTTGATTGTCTACCTGCTTCTTTTAGTTTTTAAATAAAGAATGGGATAGGAGATGGACAGAGATGGAGTAGCAGTGCTTGTATAATGGCCTCTCAAAACATGCTAAAGATGGCATCTACCACTGGTTGGTTGTGTTCCTCTTTAGAATAGTGAATGTTTTGAGTTTCTTTGTCTTCACCGTTGTCTTTTAATAAAAAAATTCTGGCGACACAATAGATTAATATTCTGGATGAGATTGACTCAAAACAAGTGTAAATGATTCATTTTTTTTCTGTGAGCAAGGATGAGGCTGTGCACAGAGAAATGCCATAAATGCTGATTGAAGAGAAAGAAAAGAGGTAAGAAAGAAAGAGGGAAGAGTAAATAAGTGGGTAAAATTGTGGGTCTGTCTTTTGGGGAGATAATTTTATAGAATAGTGCCAGAAGTGTCACTGAAACAGGTACAAGTATAAATTTTATCATGGTAAACAATTTTAAGTAATGTTAACAGAGAATATGATGGGAGAAAAAAAGGAGGCCTCAATTCATATTAGTTTCTTCTAATGTTCTACTGCTCACATTCTAAAATCCATTTGTGCAATCATGTTGCAGAATACAGTTTTCCAAATTTTAGATATTTTAAATGATATTTTGTTAGAAATATAATATAGAGTAAAAAAGTATAGTACTTTAGAGAAAAATAATAGGAGCACTGAGTTTGAAGTCATTTTGTTAAATTCCAGTATTTAAACTTAATATCTGAAAGCTATGCTAAATTTTCATAGGTATTTCACCTGGTCTAAATATGTTTTTGTTATAAAACAAAGTAACATAAGATTTCATATTCCTACTTCATTTCCTATGAGGTCACTGTGGCAACTCAGCTGATCAAATCTGTTTCACTGTGACATTTGCAGCTGTAGAACTGCCAGCTTGTCAGCCAGTGTGAATTCATCCATCCCAGGACAGTGTCTCTGAAAGAGTAAAAAGAAAGCATTAGCCACTCAAGCAGATATCTTGTACACAGACATTTCTTTACATATCAACTTTTTAAGAGCCAACTCCTAAACAATGCAAATGTTGTACAATTTCACTAGTGGAAGATGGAATTAACTACCTCAGAGTTCTTGTCTTCTCCTTTGACATAGCATGTTAAAACACAACTTCAAGCTAATTAAAGTAGTAAGAAGGGTTCCTACTGGGATAGTCAATGTCTTTTTGGATCAAGATTCTCATTTCTTTTTTTTCTTGAGGCTTTCAGTGGCTTCTCTAATATACATTATTGCCATTCTTTAAGTTAGTTTTAATGTAAACTCCAATTTCTTACAGTTTTGTTAAATAAAATAAAATCTGAGTTTTCTGGTTACTTTTAATATATCCAGTGAACCAACTTCCATTGAGTGCTAGGTTCATAGTATTGAAAGGTGGCTAAGTTGATTCTCCTTTTCAAAAAGCTTGCAAACTAAGAGAAGAATAGGTAAGGTAACAAGCAGTTGTGATTCTGGAGGGAAAGAAGCATGATGACATTAAGAAAGGAGTACCATGTGGGTACAGAGGAAAGATGCCCATTTCCAAATGGACTGCCAGGAAGCACATCCTACAGAAAATGAT
>PVLC010031947.1:0-18476 GCA_004027655.1 Graphiurus murinus | reverse complement strand
AAAATAGGGCTGGGGGTATAGCTCGGAGGTAGAATGCCCCTGAGTTCAATCCCCAGACCCGCAAAAAAAAAAAAAAAAAGAAAACACTACCTGAGTTGGGGCTTAGAGTAGAGGAACCAAGCATTCCTTGGGGGATTGAACCATACCTCCAGCCCTTTTTATTTTTTAATTTTGAAACAGGGTCTTGATAAGTTGCTGAGGCTGGCCTCGAACCTGTGATCCTTCTGTCTGAGCCTCCCAAGTGCTGGTATTACAGGTGTGTGCCACTGTGCCTGGTGAGGAACCAAGAATTCTATTTAGGTGCCGACCTTCTGTTTCAAACTGGGGAAATTTCTAGGAGTTCTGGTCCAGAAGTTGCCTTTCAGTTAGTGTGCAGGCACATTACAACGCGGGTTCTTGCAAAAGTGAGTGCTTTTCTTCAAGCTGATGCACTGATCCGTGAATGACAGTGACTTGGAGACAAGCGAAGGAGGGAGGGTGCCTGGGGTTCCGTCCGGGGACTGAGGCCACACCTAGACGCCGAGCTCTTTTTCCCTTTGGTCTCGGGATTGAACCCAGGGGTGTTTTACCTTGGAGCCGTCTCCCCCCCCCCCCCTTTATTTTGAAGAGGGCCTCATCTCTGAGTTGCTGGGGCTGGCCTTGAACGTCCTCCTAAGCCCTGTGACTCCTGGTGGGCACCGCCACGCCCCCGACACTGAGCATGTTTTTGAAGTTAACCTTCATTACTAGAAAAAGAGAAAACAACCCAGCTCTTCAGGGTAAGAGAGAATACCCCCCATCCCCCGTCTCAAGTTTTGTTTAGTTGGGCAAAAGTGAAAAAGGTTCTGTGACCAGAGGAGGCGAGCCATTGAGAGCAGTCACGCTGCTGTAATGCAGGACTCCTCAGGCTCGCTGTTTGCTCTGTGGCTTGTTTCTCACGCTCCTTCCTTCAGGGCACAGCTAGCTTGCATACCACCAGACCTCAGCCAGGGCTTCCAAAGTGTGCACATTGTGCTCCTTGAAGACAACTCATCCCACCACGTGGCTGCGATTCCCCTCGCACGAGGCTTTGGTTCAGTTTGTGCTGTCCGGGGTGCATCCTTCTGCACGCGGCGTTACCGCCCTGACTCCTTGGGTTCTTCTGCAGCGCCCCGTGCAAGCCCCGTGTGGCCTTAGAAGACCCTTACTGGGGTCTGAACTTGAAGCCCCGTCCTCCCAGGTGAGGGGCGGGAGGACTGGACTCCTCCCTTCGAGGGCAGCTTTGCACAGGCGGAACGGGCCTTCAGCCAGAGCCTGGCTTCCCGGGAGCCGCACGTGCCCCCGGGTGGCTCCCAGCCTCGGCCATGCTGCAGAGTGCTGGGCAGCGGCAAGATCGCTGGCCACCGGCTCTCCCGATGGCTGCTTCCTGAGTCAGGGGGATAGTTTGCTCAGTCTTGCCAACACCGTGCCAGGAGGGCGTTTATCACATCCGCAGTAGTTGAGCAAAGTCAATCCTGTTGTTAGGCCAGCAAGCAGGTTAAACTGGCAGCGAATGCATTCCCCTTTGGGAAGGCTTCTTTTGAATTTTGTGCTTTTGTAAAAATTATAAATACAAATTTGCTGATTCCTCCATTTGTGGTTAAACTCTTTCTCAAATAGAGGGAGGGTTCTTGCCAGGTTGCCCAGGCTGGTCACAAACTCTCAATCCTCCTTGCCCAGCCTCCCTAGAAGCTGGGATTACGGGTGTGCGCCACTCTGCCTGCTTATGGTTAAGATTTTAATACTGTGATATGAACATTCCCTGGTAGTTGTTTGAAGGGAAGGGTTTCGGCCCCCGTTGATTGTATAGTTACTTATAGATGACTATGACTGTTGATGGGTGTGCATCTTCTTGACTTTCTTGATAGATTTTAAGTTTGAGATGTTGCATGTCTACTCAAGTAACATGGCTGTGGCTTCTTTATTAATAGTATCATATGACTAATAGATTTGATACAGCCATACATCATTTAAGAGGAGAAGCCTCATAAAGACACTTGGAGAAAGTGCTGGATTAGTGGTCCAAAAATAAGCAAAAGGAGCAGAGTTGCGGTTTGCTTCGGAGAGCATTGCATTCTCAGCTCTAGCTCGTTGTCTCCAATGCATTCCACCTCCAGAGAAGGCTGGGTGCCAGCGTGTCAGTGTGCGGGACTCTTAAAATAGCAGCGGGGACCATGGACAGCTGCTGGGGCAGAGGGGGCCGGCCGTCACAGCCACAGCAGCCAGAGGCTGTCACAAAGGGCGGGGCAAGTGTTAGGAGGAGGCCAGCACCCCGTTTCTGATAACCGCAGTTGCTGATGGTGCTCAGTACATGCACTGTGGCGGTTCGGGCATGCCTTCTTTCCTATTGTAAAATTTGTTTATGTAGCATGAATCCTTAGAAGCATTTGTCTGAAGCATGGGGGAAAATATTTGTCTGGTTTCACTAAAAGGCAAGATTTTAATACTTATGAACATATATGCAAAAGTGTGTGTGAGAAACAAAATAATTCCTGGTATTGTTTCCCCTGAGGGTTTATTTTATTGGTTCTCACATTTTGTCCTCAACCTTACCAAGGCAGTAATATTAGTAGGACAGGTATTTCCTCCCTTCTAACAGCCGGAAAACACAGGCTGAAGGCTGTGGCTCCTTGTTACAATTCCTCTGCAGATTGACAGGGCTAAACTTCCATTTTCTTAACAGCTATTACTCTTTCCGGTGGACTGTTTACATTCAGATTAGGAAATAGGGCAAGCAGATTATCTTCAGAAATATTGCTGTCCTGTGAAGTCTTACCGTCTGATTCAACTCCATTATTCCAGTTCACGGAACCCTCAGCCTCTGAGTACAGCAGTCGTGGGAGTGCTGGCCGTCCCCAGCCGTCCTCCCTAGCCCTGCCACCTGTCTCTGAGGCGCACCCAGTCCCCTGATCTCACACACTTGGGCAGGTCAACCGGCCGACTGTAGTCTTGTCAAATCGCAGTGGCTTATTCTATTACAGGGCGCTAACTTCACAGGTGAGCAGGGTTTTTGGTTTTGTTTTTAAAGTTTCATTCTGTTCTTTATCAGTGTTAGACTCTCAAGTAAGACATTAAATTCTCTGGGTGTGTAACTCAGCAGGCTTCTGGCTCGCTTATTTTTGACTTTTTAAGAAATGGATTGAATTGAAACACAGGTAGAAATGAGTCTCTCTGCCCGTCACCTGGCTGTGCTAGTGAAGTCGGCAGTCATTTTGATCTTCATGAATACTCTATAGGCGTTTTGTTTCTGTACTTGTATAAATGCACATCCTAGGCAAAAAGATGGCATGCCACCATTAGCTCTTGGAGAATTACAAATGAAAGCCACATTGGAATGCTACTGTACACCCCTCCCCGCCACTGGCTCAAGTTGAACAGTGACAGTACCCGTGTTGTTGGGGTGGGGCGCATTGCAGTACCCATTCTCGCTGGAGGGAATGTGAAATGGTATAATCGCTTTGAAATGAGTTTGGCACTTTCTTATAACGTTGAATATAGACTTGCCATAGATCTGTTAGCCAAGAAAAAATGAAAACATATGTCCACACAAAGATTTGCACTTGGATGTTCTTCTCAGCTTTAGTCATGAGAGCTGAAAACTAGAAAAAGCAGAAATGTCTATCAACAGGAGAGTGGGTAAACAAAACTCACAGACACTGCTCAGCACAGAGCTTGTCCCGGCGAGCCCCTGCTAGGAGCCTCGGGGGGTCAGCTCAGCTCAGGTGCAGCCAGGCAGACTACACAGGAGACTGAGGCTGGAGGATTTCTTGAATCCAAGAGTTCAAGACCAGCATAGCAAGACATCCCCCACCCCCCAGCCCCCCCCAAAAAACCCATGCATTTCATTGTATATAAATCGTACCTTCTTAAAATTTATCCTAGTCAAAAAATCGGCCAAGTCAAGCAAGCCAGAGAGGACAACACTCTTGTTTGCCCTATGCTTTGTTTTTGTGTGAATGGTGCACACCTCTGAGCAGGAAGGTGGGTGATTTTGGAGCCCCCAGGAGCCTCTCATCCTGTGGGCAAGGACGCCGGTTCTCTTTTGTAATGTGAACCCACCTTGACGTTTATGCCCTTATTTCTGGGCAGAACAGCTCCAGTTTCTCTCCAATTTGGAACCTTTTCTCTTTTCTCCCCACAATTCCAGAAAACTAAGTGGAATCTATTCTTAATTCAGTCAGCATTTCTTTCTACTTTGGGCCACATATTGTTTGATCAAGTATGCAAGTATGTCGTGTGTGTGTGTGTGTGTGTGTTACTAGGGATTGAACCCAGAGGCATTCTACCTTCGAGCTACACCCACAGGTTTTTATTTCTTATTTGGAAACAGGGTCTTAGGTTGTTGCGAGTCTCACAACTTTCTGAGGCTGTTCTCAAGCCTGTGATCCTCCTGCCTCAGCTTCCCAAGTACAGGAATTAAAGGCGTGTGCTACCACGCCCAGCTCAAGTATGTCTTTAGAACACAGCAGTATTTCGTTAGTAGAGGCGTTATTAGATTGGTGACATTAATTAGTTTTAAAACTTGGGAAATGTACCCCGGTGTGTGGAGCCTGAGTTTAGTCAACGCTCCTCTTCTGGAACCAGCTGTGCTGGCAGGAGTGTGAGGCAGTTGGGGTGGAGTGTGAAGGTTTATGGCCTCGTAGGACTGACCAGCTGAGAGCATTTTCTTCCTTCTCTGGGTAGTCTGCTGGTCTGAATTGGTCTTTGAATGCAGTTATAAATGGGGCACAAGGATCCTTTGATCGCTGTAGACTTCTTAGCATCAAATAAGAATGGAGGATTGTCGAAGAATAGCGAGCCAGGCCTAGTGGTGCATGTCTATAATCCCAGTCAGCACTTTGGAGGCTGAGACAGGAGGATTGTGAGTTGAAGGCCAGTTTCATCAACAAGGCCCCCTGCAACTTAGTGAGAACCTGTTTCAAAATAAATAATAAAATAGGGCTGGGAGTGTAGCTCAGAGGTAGAATGCCCCTGGGTTCTATCCCTGGGCATGCCCCCCACAGACACGCACAGAATATGGGTCAACCTGGAAAAGGAGCTCCTCGTGGCCAAGCTGGAACAATTTAGGGGAATCCAAAAATGATACTGGATTATAACCCATAGGATGAAGTAAAGGTATGAGAAAGAAGAGGCAGCTCTTAGAGAAGAATTCTATCTGGTCAGTAAATGCAAAAGGAAAAGAACTAGAAAATCATCAGTATACAAAACAAAAACCCAAGAAAGAGTAGTAATTTGTGCAGAATCCACATTTGGATGGTAAAATCAGTGGCTGAAGGTCGAAGGAGAAATAGTGTACTGGTATAGTCTAAAGTATCTCTACTAAGATTATGTATTTGAAAGAAACCTTCAGGTAGAAAAACTAGACATGGCGGCACGCGCTCCCAGGAGAGCTGTCGGCAAGGCCCGTGGCTGTGCTCTGATAACGAGGGAACCAGACAGACCCCGGCCAAGAGACTTTGCTGTGCAAGAAGCATCCTGAGCCTCTTCAGAGGGCCACGGCCACGGAAGACACAGTGGCGGTCAGACAGGAGGAGACTAAACACGAGAGCCGCAGAATGTGGTCCCCGGGCCCCGCAGCTCCTTCAGGAGCGTCCCTGGCACGGCCTTGCGCGTGCTGGTGTTCTGGTCTTGAGCCTGCATCGCTTGAGCGAGGGGCACACACGAACACTCTGGTTTTCCTAACTTTCTAAAACTAGTTAAATAAAACATTTAAAATTTCTACTCCGCAAAAGAATTTGAAAAAGATCTTTGCGACTTTGCAATTGCAAAGTGAATTAAGTGAATTAAGATAGTGAATCTTTAGAAGTGGGGAAATGTCCTTTTCAGACAGACTGTTCAGTCATTTATGTGAAACATGGAGTCCTGATCTTGTTAGCAACTTTTTACAAGGAATGAAAATTGGATTGCTTTGATGCCAGGGGCAGATAACTTAATTTGAAGCGGCTATCAAATTGAAAAGTTTGTGTATCAGGATGAGTACACCCATGTAGCCACGTTTGAGGTATGCAATAGAAGATCACCCAAACCACACTTTCTGTAAGCTGGGGATTCTGACGGCCTGGCGATCAGAGACCTTGCTTTGCCATGATGTGGCTTCTCTGTGGTTAGCAGTTTATTAATTGTGCCATACTTGGGGCCGTTTTACTGTAACCACAGAGGTGTTTATTTTTTTTGTTTTTTACTTTGCTAGACAGATAGAAAAGACCAAGAGCGTTCCCGAAGAGCCTTGTCTGTCCTATGGCAGACTCTGTGGAGCAGACTGTCGTGGTCTGCCTTTCCACACCTGTCCTGCGGTGACGGGGGGGGGGGGGGGAGGCTGTTAGAGCAAGTGGAAAGGTAAAGGAATGGCCGAGGGGCGCAGCTGCCATCTCCTGCAGAAAGCAGGGAAGAAGGCTTAGAAGCAAGCCGCCTCTCGGCGGGGGTCCGAGGCCTGCCCCTGGCCTCTTCCCTGCAGCTCTTGTATTAGGGAAGTTCTTTCCTGCGCACCTCTTCTCTCCTTTGACGACGGCGTCGCAGTCTCCTCTTGCTTCCCTCCTGCAAGGTGGACTGTGTGGGCGGTGGGAAGAGCGGGCGCTGCTAGGGGAGCCCCTCGGCTCCCCGTCCTGACTTCAGGAAGTCAGGAGGACGACGAGAGGTGCTCCCCACAGACGTGCCTTCATCTCCGGGGAGCGCTGTGTCCCAGGCTTCCTGCTGGGGAACGGCAGTATAAAACATGAGTTACTTGTACAGAGTCCCCGAAGATCTCTCCTCCGAGGCCCGGCACACAGCCAGGACGCCATTATGATGCAGTGTTAGGCTACGTGCTGATACAGCATCTGTTCTCAGAAGCCCATTGTACAGAGCGGCCAGCACTACCTGAGCCACTGGCAGGAAACAGTTATTTGAAGCAAGTTTGGGGAGTCTAGCATAACATTGGAAAGGTCAGCCCTGCTTTGGAGATACTCCTATCCAGCGGGGAGAGACTACGAGGGTGATAGATTACAGTGTGAAGCAGCAAGTGGTCCGCAGACGTCGCATGGTTTGGAAATTCTGCCCACCTGGCCATGGGCTGTGGCTCACCGGGAGAGGAGGTGTGGCTGCAGGAGACGTCGGAGGAGGCATTGCAGCAGTGGGAGAGCACGCACGCACACGCACACACGCGCACGCACGCACACACGGCCAGTGTGAGAAGCAGCTTGTGAAAAAGAGGCCCCGAGCGAGCGGGCGGCGTGAGCTGGAGTGCACAGTGAGCAGGGTCGGCAGGCCCGGGCCCGGGCCAGGAGCACAGGCTGCGCGCACCCTCCCAGGACCAGCAGCTGTGGTTGTGGGGCCGCCTTGGGCGTGACAGCCAGCCTCACGCCCACGCTGAAGTCTGCTACCACAGAATGAAACGTGTGTTGAACATACGCATGGGATGGAGGCGTCAAAAGGAAATGTGTCCATCTTTGAGGAAGGTGCATTCGCAAACAGTCCAGGAAATCTTTTTCTTTACATGAACCATTCAACTGATAAGTTCTCTGTGGGCTTGCTTTTTGGAGAAGTACTATAGGGCGCATAAGGGGCATATTCCCGCAGCACCCCCGAATGCTGCAGGCCCCACGGGAGAGGAGGAAGGGAGGGCGAGGAAGGGAGACGCGCAGCTCCTGGTGTGGAGTGAGTTGGAGTGTGTTTTCAAGATGCCGCCTCAGTCTGCGCTGGGAGGGGATGCCGCTTTTCACTTTTCTTTCTTGACGCTCTGCTCTAAGTTTTGCAAGCTGCCTTCTAAAGAATGGCCCATTTCTTGTGCCCGGGATGTCGCAGCTTGCACCAGGGGACATGCCGTGCTCAGAGGAGTCCGTCCGTACCTCTTGGAATTATAAAGGGCCCTCTTCATCTTGGTTGTATGTTTAGAAGCTGTGCGCATGAGAAGTGTAGGCCGAGACGTGTTCACGGCATTAGAATGCACTTGGAAAGCTCTGTTGTAAAGACAAGTAATTGGGGGATTATAGTGGAAGTAGTTTTGACCTCGTAGAGCCTCCTGAGTCTTGAGGACCCCAGGAAAACGGACCAGAGCTTTAGGAACCACAGGGTAGCTGGGCATGGTGGCACACACCTGTAACCCCAGTACTTGGGAGGCTGAGACAGGAGGATCGCAGGTTTGAGGACAGCTTTAGCAACTTAGCAAGACCCCATTGAAAGAAAAGGAAAGAACCACAAGGCTGAGACTTTGGTCAGTGGCTGCCAGATTGGTGTATACAGTAGATGTTTGGTTTCTGAGAATCTAAAACAAAACTCTTGCAGCTCATCTTTAACGAATGCATGTTCCTGAGTTGTAGGCAAGTGACCGTGCCGTTGCGCACTGCAGCTCAGCTATGAAGTGTGTGTGTTGGCAGAAGAGACATTTGAATACTCACAGTGAGTTTTGAATTGAGAGTTGAACAGTGATCTGTTTATGAAGTTAACGTCCTTATCAGTTCTGCTGGGTCCAGTTGTTTCTGACCAGGCTGTGTGTGACGAGTCTGAAAGACCATAGGTTACAGAGGTGGCCTCCCCTGGAAGCGCCCTGCTACCAAAGAAACAGCTGCAAAACCCAAAACTCGGAGACAGCCGGCCGCCCGCCAGTCGTGGCTGCTAGGCAGCCCGGTCCCTTGGGATGCCGACCCATGCAGCGGACGCGTGTCTCCGTGTCCCGGGGGGCTCACCAGCTTCTTACACAGGCAGACCTCCCATTTGCCCGGCAGTATCTGAGTGAGGGTGGTGGACACATCTTCAGCTGGAAAAGTGGTGCTTGGGAATGTGTGCAGTACTCCACCTGGAATTATTTTGTTGAAAATCTTCACATGTTTTGACAGGACCTGAGTGAACTTTACTGCATTTCATCTAGATTTCAGCCGTGTTAAGTTAGGTGTGGCTGCACTCCCCTTCCGTGTAACATACATGCGCGAGCTCAGTAGCAAGGCCTGGGTGGCCCAAAGGCTGCATGGTACGAGGGAGAAAGGGGATAGTCTGCTTTTTAAATTCAATACTTGCAGTCAGATTTGGGGGCACTGTTTCTTATACAGAGGAGGACAGAGATTCTTGTGCATCCCGGCTCTGTACTGGTGGGAGAGAGTGACTGAGAATAGAACCAAGAGCTCCTGGGGCCACTTAAGGGTGAGCCTCAAGGAGGAGAGGGACTGAAGAGAAGCATTTCTGTGAGAGAGGAGAGTGGTCCTTGGGAGAGAAGGAACTGTGGAAGGGTCATTAGGAGCAGCACCTGCAGTGGAGGATCCCAGGCGGGTTAAGTGACAGTTGAGCTTTCCACTCAGCGGCATTCCAACGATGGCTGGCCTCAGGAAGCCGCAGGTCTGGGACCCTTGATATTTACACTGTATGGTGGGCCTAGCCAAACCCACTGTGCAGGCACAAGGCCACCTTTTGAGTCCAGAGCATCCCCGGGAAGGACGTGGGCAACTGTAACGCAGGGCAGCACAGACAGTGAGTTGTAAGGAGCTCTGTTTATTGTAAGTGCCTCCCCTCCACGGTTCAGGTGGTTGATTGCAGAGTCTCTGGGGTATTTTATTTTTTTAGTTTTTTGCGGTATTGGGGATTGAACTCGGGAATTCTAACTCCGAGCTACACCCCCAGCCCTATTTTTTTTTTATTCTTTATTTTGAAACAGGGTCTCACTAATTTGCCGAGTGCCTCACTAGGTAACTGAGGCTGGCTTCCAACCCGGATCCTCCGGTCTCAGCCTCCCGAGAATGCTGGGATTACAAGTGTGCGCCACCACGCCCAGCTCCTCTGGGGTATTTTAATTGAAAGGTAGAATTCAGTGCGTGTGACAAGCCGGACATACTCGAGCAAAAGATAGATTCATTGAAGATTCTTCTGTTGCATAAAACAAGGTTTTTGTCCACCTGCTTCTTGGGGAGCTGAGCTACAGAGAAGCACTGGAGTGAGCGGAAAGCCCGAGGTCTAGGAGCGCGCAGAAGGGAGGAGGCCTTGGGGAGGTGCCTCCTCAGAGCACCTGGGGCTGGCCGCGTCCTCCCAGAGGGCGGCCTAGACACGCCTCCCGCGCCCGTGCACACGGGCAGCATTTCCACTGCAGGACTTAGGGATGTCCCCAGATAAAGGATTTGTTTAACTTATTGTGGGAATTCTTTTCTCAACGACAGCCTGCTGCAGAAATGCAGGTAAATAGATGCACCTTTCTGACGATTCATCTGTTAGGGAAGTTCATGGTGCATTTATTTATTTATTTATTTTTTTGCAGTACTGGGGATTGAACTCAGGGGCATTCTACCTCTGAGCTACACCCCCAGCCCTATTTTTTATTCTTTATTTTGAAACAGGGTCTCACTAAGTTGCGGAGGGCCTCACTAGGTAGCTGAGGCTGGCCACGAACCCGGATCCTCCGGTCTCAGCCTCCTGAATGCTGGGATTACAAGTGTGCGCCACCACGCCCGGCCATGGTGCATTTTAATGTGTGAGTTTTTTCCCCGTGGGAAGCTCTGGTCTTGGGGCGCGCTGAGGCACGCGTCCTGGCACTCCTTCGCTCTTCCTCTGGTGGAGCCTGCCGTGAGGAGCTGGCTGTGAGGGTGGGCTGCGCAGTGGCCCTTTCCTCTGCCCTTAAGGACGATGGGGCAGCCCCTCCTGCCAGGGCGTGGGGACAGGCCAGCCAGAGCGGCGGTGTTGGCAGATTCTTGGTGAGGTGTCTAGTGAGCTGTGGCCTGGGGTAACCTGAGTTTTGCCTCCCCCAAGTCACAGCCCCCTCATTCTGCACACATGGCGGGGGGCCCACGGCACGGAGGCTAGCTTGGGGGCCTTCCTAGAGCGGTCAGCAGGGCGTCCAGGGTCGCTGTCCTCAGTCCTCTGGAGGCTGCTGTGCTGCGCCTGTCCTGTGGTGGAAGGGCTGCTGGCCAGGCAAGTCTCCCCCTGACCCGACCCCCCCCCCCCGCGCCCCCGCCCCGCCCTGCGGCACTGGTTGTACCGTGCTCACGTGTCGCTGAAGGGCTCTGGTGGGGACAGGCGATGGCTCACAACAGCCCCACGTCCTGTCACTCTGGGCCGGGCTGCACTGGTCATTCCGAGCAAGGCTGGGTCCCTCTCAGACCCTCGAGCCTTGGTCCTTTACCTGTGGAGCTGTGACTCCTGTGACTCACAGGTGCAGCAGAGGGAGGGCGGGGCTCCACTATCCTGCTCAGCGGTGCCCGCAGTGCACTCACTCTGCCTGTTGGGGTGCCGCCTGCAGCCCACCTTTCCTGTGTGTCCGCTTGTCCTGTGGGTGCCGAAGGGTTATGAGCACAGAGTTGCCAAAGCGTGGGGCGTCGCACCGGGTGAGGACGGCCATAGCTTGGTGAGCTGGCTTGTCAGGAGCGGCTGTTATGGGTGCATGAGCCCTGGTGGGCAGGGGCCGCTCCGCTGCCTTTGGTGATGGCACACCCTGGCGGTGGGGAGGCTGGTGAGGCGCAGGCCCTGAGGCTGGCGGTGCCTGCGGCCCGGCTCACCTTCTGGGGTCTCCCTGCGCCCTCACTTCTGATTCTGCCCCCGCCCCACCTCTCGGTCTTGCCCCCCTTCCTCCTCAGGCCTTCCTTCTGCGCGGGGTGACAGGTGTCCTCCCTGAGCGCCCTCCCTGGGCTCCGAGAGAGTAGGCTAGAGCGTGCCGTCGTGGGGCTGAGGGTGGCTGGCACCGGGAGGGGCTGCGGGAGCCCGTGCCGGCCGGAGACAGTGTGGGTGCAGTGAATGATCGCTTGTCTGTCTAGGACTCTGCCCCCCGGGAGCTGGTGTGAACCACAGCGACCTCTGATTGCTCTTCCCCTCTGGCCGCACTGGTCACAGAGCTGCGGGGAGCGGGCTGAGCCGCGGTGATTAGATTGCCAGCGAGTGTCACACTTCTAATTTCATTCTCTTTTCAGGGGATTACCAGTGTCCATTTAATAAAATGAGATTAACCTTCTGCACAGGAGTGTTTGACAGCCGTCAGTCAGTATAATCTTGACGGCTCAAAAGAAGCAGTGTTCCGAGCGCCCCTGGAAACACTGCCTGTGTTGTTGTCGTTGGGCACGCAGCGGTGTGGGTTTGTGTTAGTGCATGCGACCGTATTGTCTCCTTGGAGAGATAAAAAGTTCCATGGGCTTACCTGGCTACAGAGACACTAATGTGGACGTACCCTGCAGAGTTCCCTTCTGAATTGCCAGATATCAGTAATAAAATAGGAAATCACACTTTAAAAAATACTTGTAAAGCCACTGATTCTCTTTCCTTGACCATTTCAGAAAACCTCGGATCAATTCTCAGCTGGTGGCGCAGCAGGTGGCACAGCAGTACGCCACGCCCCCGCCCCCCAAGAAGGAGAAGAAGGAGAAAGTGGAAAAGCAAGACAAAGAAAAGCCCGAGAAGGACAAGGAAATCAGTCCTAGCGTCACAAAGAAAAACACCAACAAGAAAACAAAGTGCGTCCCGGGGATGAGTGTAGTTGGTCATTTTGCAGATGAATCGAGATGCCTTTTTTACATGCCTGTTTCTTTTTGTACCTCTCCCGCTCTAGACCAAAGTCTGATATTCTGAAAGATCCTCCCAGTGAAGCTAACAGTATACAGTCTGCAAATGCGACCACGAAGACAAGTGAGACGAATCACACCTCAAGGTACGTGGAATCCAAGACAGAGTGGGCGCTGCCAACCCGGGGATCTTGGGGACCAGGGGCGGGGCTGTCGGCTTTCCTTTCCTCCCTAGATAATCTTCCCTCCTTCCCTCCTTCATTATTCCGTTTGCTTATTTTGGTACCGGAGACTGAGCCCAGGGGCATTCTACCTCTGAGCCCCAGATCCCAGCCACATTTTATTTTGAAACAGTACTGGGATTACTGCTTTTAAGTCACTGCGACCAAAACAGAAGGGGAAATTAGTCATTTTGCAGTGGTCAAAGTTTTGCTCAGGATGGTGAGCACAACTGGCGCCCTTTGCGGCCGAGTCTGGTGTCGTCGTGGGCAGGCGGGTGCGGGGTGTGCTGGGTGGCGCTCTGCAGGACCCTGTGGACTTAGCTGGCTCCCCCCCGGTGTTTCAGGCCCCGGCTGAAAAACGTGGACCGGAGCACGGCGCAGCAGCTGGCAGTGACTGTGGGCAACGTCACCGTCATCATCACAGACTTTAAGGAAAAGACTCGCTCGTCCTCCACCTCCTCGTCCACGGTGACCTCGAGCGCGGGCTCGGAGCAGCAGAACCAGAGCGGCTCCGGCTCGGAGAGCACCGACAAGGGCTCCTCCCGCTCCTCCACGCCCAAGGGCGACGTGTCGGCCGTGCACGACGAGTCCTTCTGAGCTTGCACACGGGAGCGTGGGACTAGAGCCAGGGTCTGAAGTTCACTCCACCCGCCTCCGTGGACATGGCCGCGGCCGTGCCGCCGGGACCTGCTGCCGCCCGCCGTGGGCACGAGGCCTCCGAGGAATTCCACACCCTGACGATTACTCTTGACACTTTTATGTATTCCATTGTTTTATATGATTTTCCTAACAATCATTTATAATTGGATGTGCTCCTGAATCTACTTTTTATATAAAAACAAATCTGCTGTGCACAGTTTTCCATGTACATGACAGCTGGTTTTCGTTTCTGTTTTGTTGAGGGCGGGGGGGGGGGGGGGCTTTTATTTATTGTGTTCACCAAGTCCATCTTTTCAGCGCATATCCTTTTCAGTTTAGTTCTCTTCCAGTTATACTCTGTACTATCAGTTTTGATATAACTATATATATATAAATATAAAATTATATCTAAAGGGTTATTTGAAACCAATCCGTGGCGACGCTGGTGCTTGATACACTGTGAAGTGGACGTAGCGTTGAACATGGCCGCTCGCTCGGGGCCAGTCCTTTCTAGGAAGTGCTGACCATCGGGTAAAGCCAGTCTCCCGCGCAGCGCAGCCGTGTCCCACCTGCGCGGGCTCGACTCTCCTGTCTAGAGTACTGGACGCTATAAAGTATCTATTTTTTCAACAATGTGATCTCAGATTGAAAGACTGCTCCGGATCCGTCTGCATCCCTGTCTGCGGTGGGACGGCCAGCCGACGGAGCACTGGTGGAGGCGGGCGGGCAGGCGGGCGGGCTCCGGTCACCCCGAAGGACTAGCTAGCTCCAGAATGCCAAGTAATTCGTGTCGGTCCCGGTCACCTGTCACCGTCGCTGTTCTTAACGTAGGCGCCCTCGAGAACGCAGTATCTGTTACTCGAATCCCGTCCATTTTCCAGACCTCCGCTCCTGTCCCGGGCAGATCAGGACTCTCTGAGCCGTAGGAGTGGAGCCGCCCAGGGACGCGGTGGCCTGCCCCTGCTTCCACGGGGCCGTTCTGGAGCCTCGGTCCCCTGCCCCCCGCCCTCACCCTGCTCGCGCGGCGGTGAGACCTCTCCACTTCTCTTTCTTAGATCCTGCTCTGGTTCCTTGTACTAGACAGAGGTCGCCGGCCGCACCCCCGGCCCTGACAGTTCCCGCTGTGGGGAGGGACACCAGTGGAGAAAGGCCCCGGCGGGGGGCAGAGACCTTTGTCTTCCTGGACAGAGCCAGCCTGAGCCAACTCTCAGCCCTCCCTTCCACTCTTGTCACTGTCTTGCAAAGGAAAATCAAAGACCACTACTCCGACCCCAGCCCTCCTCAGTGCAGAAAACCGTCTTGTCCTTCATTCATCGGGACGCGGGGTCTCTTCCCTTGGGCTTTTCCATCCACGTCCACTGAGCCCTAGGCTCTCTGTCATCTCGGCCCGGGGCTGCTCAGCCTGCCTTCATGGCTCTTCCTCGTAGGGCTCCCGGAGGGCGAGGCGCGCAGGCGGCGCCACACGTTGGTGTCAACAACCTGGTTTGCTTAGTAACAACTAATTTCTGTCTGCGGAGGCAATGAGCAAAGGAAAACACAAAAAATTAACAGCTTGAATTGAGTAGCCAGCAGGAAAGGTTCCTTTCACATTTACATTACAGCTCCTCTGTAGTCACAGTCACCATGACTTAAATTCTGTCCTCAGAGGCATCTACTTAGAAAGCAGTGCCATTCGATGCTGTGGTCCCATTCTCAAACGCATGGACAATGTTCCCCCTTTTAAAAGAATGCTTGTAGCGGGGGTGCAAGCTGTGCTTATCTTTTTAAATACCTTTTTAAAGTATTTATTAATGAACCAAAGGAAACCGGGTGCTTTCTGTAAGCATCGGACTATATACTGCATAGTGATTTGACTATGAATTTTAAATCCACGTTTTAATATTAGTGGGATATTGCAAAGACATTCCTTCTAAAGTTTTAATATTCCTTTTATTAAGGGTCTCAGGGAGGGTAAATTAGTCAGCCATATTTATTTTCCAGAGGTGTAAGGAATTGCTAAGTTTTTTAATTAACTTTAAAAAGAAAAAAAAACTAAACGCCACCAAACTTGATGTGGTTTGCACTGCTTTTTTTTTTTTTTTTTTTTTTTTTAAAACCAATAAGTGTTTGGTATGCACTTTGTTGAGAAACACTGTGTAATTTTGCAAAATTAGTAAATGTAAAGTGATCGGACCCCCTAGATTAGTGGAAAAAGCTGATTAGCCAGCTACTCATGGGCTGCTAATTACTTCATCGACAGTGTCTCGGTGTCTCAGTTTTGCCTCCGTGATCAAATCCAGAACGGGGAGAGGTGAGGGAAGAGAGGATTGCCTTAGGACGAGGGGCATGAATTGGCCACTTGGGTAGACACTGCCGCCGGCAGCGGGACTTCTCTCTGCAGTCAGGTGTCCCGGGGCCAGCCCTCCGGCCCTGTCCTGCTATCTGTCGGGTAGTGAGGTGCTCGGTGCTTTTTGACTCTGCGTTTCCGACAACATCCCTCGGGTGTGCTCTCTGGAAATGGGATTCCTGTCATTTCCAGACTTGCAGACGTTTGCAGTCTGCCCTGCGATTCCTAGGCAGCGCGGAAAAACAGAAACGCTAGTGTACATGATAAAGAGATATATTAAGAGGACCAGAAATACTTGGTATTCGGTGGCACAGGAAGCAGGTTAAAACAAAACAAAAAAAAGCACAGTGCTAACGCTTGTGAGTTCCCATTTGTTTTAAAACAATCCTTCACACTTGTTTGTGTGTGTGCGCTTGCACACACACAGAGTTTACCTGACGCTCTGCTTCAGTCATGCGATTAAAAAAGGTGTAAAGACATCTTGACACCCACGAGATCTTGTAATCAAAACCTTTCCGTTTCAATCCGGATATTTCAAAACATCGGCAGAAGCTTCTGTGAGTTTCGTTCCACTAAGACGTTTCACCTGCCTTATCAAGACCATTCTCAGTCTACTTTTGTAAGCTACCGTATCTTAAATTATTGAAGATTTATTAATTGCTGATATAATAACCTTTGCTTGTATGTAACCGAAAGTGGTTTAAGAGCCAGCGATTCGAGGGTGGCAACGGAGCTTAACGCGCAAGCAGTTCTGTTCTTGTGTATGACTTGTAACCTTAATTTACTGTGTAAAGATGGTTACATTATTTCCTTAGCTTTGTTTGTTGGAGACAAATAGAGAATGCTTGTTAAGTATGTCAAAACATAATCTTACCTTGTGAATTTTTGTTCATGTACTATACGAGCTCTATTTTCCATTTGCCCAGAAGGACGGCTTGTATAACGCTTTTGGAAATCCCCGCTCTGTAACGTCTTTTAGAGCCCACAGTCCTCTTAGGTTTGTTTTCTCTTCATGCTAAAGTGTCAGTTGGTGGTTTTGTGAACTGGTCAGAAATTCACAGGTCTTAAATGTTTTGGGGGAGATTTATATTGGACACTGCTCTTTGTCTAGCCAATAAAAGATGTTAATATATTCCTGTTACTGGCATGTGCACGACTATGTTATTAGAAGCCACTTTATCATTTTCCTGCTTTAAATAGAAATGTCTATTTATGAATTCTGCTTGTAGTTTTTTCACAAATAAAATAGTAAAATTTACATCGGAAATTCTTATTTTCGTGTTGTGGACACTTTAGCCCTTGGGGAAATGGTTACTTTTTGTCCCCAGGTTTATTTGTTTGTTTATTTATTGACTGACTTATTTGGTGGTAGTGGGGATAGAACCCAGGGGCATTCTACCTATGAGCTAAACTCCAGCCCTATTTAATCTTTTTTTTTTTTTTTAAAAACGGTCTCACTAAGTTGCGGAGGCTGTCGTCGAACCTGTGATCCTCTCGTCTCAGCCTCCCAAGTTCTAAGATTGCAGGTGTGCGCTGCTGTGACGGGCTGTGTACGCAGCTTCGAACCTGTGCATATTTCCAGTGTGAACAGGAAGCTCATTTCATGCTTTCGAACTTGAGTTGTGGGACTGATTCCTCCTCAAGATCCATCCCCATGACTTGGTCCTGGCTCCATGCTCGAGCTACGCCCAAGAACAGTGGGAAGCCAGGTCCCATTAAAAGGAGACTTGCAAACCTTCTCTGTGTTTTCAGGCTACGTGGTACTCGAGAATCTGCAAGGAGGAAGGAGATGGTGGCACTCACCTGTCATCCCAGCAGTTTGGAGGCTGAGACAAGAGGATCACAGGTTGAGGCCAGCCTCCACAACTTAGGCTCTTTGCAACTTAGTGAGACCCTGTTTCATAATAAAAAATAAGATAGCACACGCCTGTCATCCCAGTACTTAGGAGGCTGAGACAGGAGGATCCCAGGTTTGAGGACAGCCTCAGCAAGTAGCGAGACTCATCAACCCACTAGACCCTAGTTTCTTTAATAGTAATAATTGGGCTGGGGATGTAGCTTGGAGTAAGGACACCCCTGGTTTCATCCCCAGTACCAACACAGAAAGAAATAGGGCTGAGAGTGGGGGGCGTATTTCAGAGGTAGAATGCCCTAGTACCACATTTAAAAAAAAAAAAGGAAGGGTTGAAGGAGAGCTTCAGTGGTGTCTCAGGTAACGTACCACCCCGCCAGCCCTCGGGTAGATGAGGATCATTTGGAAGGGTCCCCAGGGTGGGGTGGGGCGCTGCCTCCCACAGGTGCCTGGCCTGCCCCTCTGCCTGTCTGGTGGGGAGTGCGGAGCCTTCGCAGCATGCCCGCCACCATCCGCCAGCACCGAAGAGCCGCGCGACCAGTCGTCCACGCTAGAGGTGCAGCAGTGACTCCCAGGACGCCAGCGAGCCTGTGGTGGTGGGAAGGGGCCCGGGCTGCACCCTGACCTTCCGATGGTGGCCAGGCGGTGTTGGAGCCACCCTTGGGGACCAACGTTCTAGAAGCCAGGTCCCCGGGGCCAATCACTTAGGGACCTGAGGGCCTGACTGTCCCTGAGAGGAAAGCTCTGGGCCCTGTGTGGGAAGTCTGTGTTCTGGGAAGGACCGTGTCGGGCACAGTGGTGCATGCTTGTAATCCTGGTACTTGCGAGAGGAGGATCACAGGTTAGAGGCCAGCCTCAACAACTTATCGAGGCCGTTTCAAAATAAAAAGGGCTGGGGGTGTAGCTTGAAGGTAAAATACCCGTGGGTTCAATCCCCAGTACTTCAAGAGAGGATGGATGGGTGGGTGGATGGGTGGGTGGATGGGTGGGTGGGTGGGTGG
>PVLC010031946.1:5635-18576 GCA_004027655.1 Graphiurus murinus | reverse complement strand
ACACCCTAAAGCACATGATGTACCTACACAATCATATCAAGGTCACTCACTGAAATGAACCTTAGGGGGAGGGAGGGGGAGGGAATGGGGAGGGAATCGGGGAAGGGGTCAAATGAGAATTGTGTGCAAATATGTTGTTAACAATTTGTACTTAACAAAGATGTATGCTATATTGCACGAATTACTACAATAAAAATTTTTAAAAAAAGGTTGAAAAAAAAAAGAAAATGAAAAAAAAGAAGAAAAAAAAAGAATTATGGAAATCCTGGAATATAAAAACCACATTGGGAGAAAACTCCAGCTGTGTCTAAGTTACATGTTTCTGAGTCGAGGAATCTTAGGATCCTAAAAGGAGACCGGAGACACATTCTGTTCTGCAGAGGTGAGTTGGGACAGATGAGGGTACTTGCTCTTTCACTCAAAAATGTTCCAGTTCCTTAATTAATCTCTGGCTACATTTGTCACTGAAATAAAGAAATATATTTGGAGACTCTGTTGGGCTCTGGAAGGTTTGCTAGATTATTTTATTTCCTGTTTATTTAATAAAAAAACATTCATTAGTCTGTTCAGCATATGCAAAACTGACCCCTTACAAATGGAAATTGTATATTTTCAGCTGACCTACTAATCCTTAGGTAATGAGATGTGGGAGCAACATATCTATTGAAAACTATATAATCATCACCTTTATTCCCCTAAAGCTCCCAAGTTATAATCAAATAGCATTGGTGGGATTGGATAGCAGAGAAAGAGGAAGGAGATGAGAAGGTTTGATCCACAATGCAATCATGGCAAGAGAGAATCTTGGGAGCCCTGGTAATTTCTGCTGGTATTGTTTATGGTTCTGGTGAGAGGGGGAAATGAAGATATACAGTGTTCTGAGGGATTATGATTATCTTTTATTTTAATAAAATACTAAAGTTCCTCTTAAGATATTTCTCCTACTAAGTATGATTTTTGAATACACTAATATATCTTGTTTTCTCCTGTCTACATGATCACATTAAAAACTGCAATGACATTCCCCCTAGAGATGAGACTGCAGGCTCTCTCTTAAGTGCCGTAGTTCTGTGATGTGCACAGATTCTTTTCAATGAATGAATCAGTGGTCACAACAGGAGGCCTGACCTAGGTAAAACTGTAAAGTGACTGGTATCTGTTACTCTTTGATTCAGTGTGTATTTTTCCTCCTAGAAAAGGTAACAGATGGAGACTTCCGGGAAGATGGCGACGGAGTAAGACACGTCTCAAGAGGCGCTGTGAGCTCAATTCAAGTCAGCCATAGAAGCAGCTTTTTGACAGAAGTAAAAAAAGCAACAAAAAGGTGAAAAATGCTACAAAAACTGAAATACAGCTGATCAGAATCCGGAAGGCCGACCAGGGAGAGCAAAGAAGCCCATTTCCACAGCCGTGGTGCCACGCCGCTGAGTGGCTGCCGCCATTGAGCCAGTCCCCGGCATGGGGTCTACTGACAAAGAAATATATAACAACCTTCTGCATCACCACTGACCAGAGGTGGAGTGAGCGACTCCTGAACTCCTCATCATAGCCAGGCGGCATATCGAGGCACCTTTGACAGAGACCAGAACTCGTGGTATGACCAGCTTAAGCCTGCGCAGGGCCATCCCAGATCACCTCTCCCCACAGAGTCAGAGCAGAGATAACTGCACCAGAGCTTGAATCAAAACTGCCACAGGAGCAGCTTCTTGACGGAAGGAAAGAGAAGCAAAGCAGCAGAAAAATGAGTAAAACAACAGGGGCAGTTGATCGGAATCTAGACAGCAGACCAGGGAGAATGGAGGAGCCGGTGTGTGCATGGCAGTGGCAGCCACCACTTTGTCTGCTGCCCACAGCAGCAGGGATCTACTCAAATGATCTGCAGAGGTCAAATCAGGTCTGTTCTTACAAACTTGCAGGGATTTTTATTTTGCTTCTTGCTGATGTTTCTTGTTTTCTGCTTTGTTTTGTTTCATTTTTAGTCTGTTTTCACTTTGCATTGCTTCGATTTATGTATCAGAGGATTGGTTGCTTTGTTAGCTTTTGCTAGACCCTAAAAGTCAACACCTGAAACACACCAAAAACACCAATAGAGCAGGCAGAAGAAGTACCAGAGTAACTGCACTCAGTACAAGATACCGTTCACGGAGAGAAAATAAAAATAAGAAACCTATAAATTCAGAGAAAGCATGCAAGAGCAGCAAAGCTATAAATTTAAGAAAAGGGAAACCATGGGAAGGAGAAATACCAAAGAAACAATGAGTCAACACAACCCCACAATAACAGAACTCAATGACACTAAATGGCAGAGCTCACCAGAAGGACAATTCAGATCTTTAATAATAGAAATGATACAAAACTTCCAGAAAGAATGCAGAGAGAGCTAGAAAGAAATAAACGAACAAATAAACAAAGAATCTGACACCCTGAGCCAGAATCATAGAGAAGCCGTGAAGGACGAAAAGATGCAATAATGGAAGTGAAGGCATCAATACAAACTATAAACAATAGATTAGACCACAAGGAAAACAGAATATCACTCCTAGAAGATGACCATTCCAAAAATGAATCCATTATACATAATCTAGAAAAAAAAATTCGACAGTAAGAATCCGGCATCGATGAGATCTAGGCCAATTTTAAAAGAGCTAACCTAAGAATAATAGGCATAGAAGAGGGATTAGAAGTTGAAACTAATGGAATAAACAACCTTTTCAAAGAAGTAATATCAGAGAATTTTCCAAACATAGAAAGAGAAGTTGACACACAGGTGCAGGAAACATATAGAACCCCCTCTAGACAAGACCAAAGAAGAGGTTCACCATGCTACATAATAATCACAATGACTAGGGTAGAAGCTAAGGAAAGAATTCTAAAGGCAACAAAAGTAAAAGGCCAAGTGACATTTAGAGGAAAACCAATTAGAATCACTCCAGACCTCCCAAACAAGTCATAAAAGCCAGGAGAGGCTGGAGTAACATATTCCAAACTCTGAAAGAAAATAACTTGCAGCCAAGACTATCCTACCCAGCAAAATTCTCTCTCAAAATTGACGGGGATATAAAAACCTTCCATGACAAACAGAAACTGAAAACATTTATGTCTTCCAAACCAGCACTAGAAAAAATACTCAAAGAGATTAACTACAAAGAAAAACTAACAAGTAAATGTCAGAACCAGAGAAACAATAATTTTCAGGAAGCAAACAACTAAGCAAAGAAGAACAAACACTACTGCAAACAGAAGTCAAAACTCAAAATGCTAGGAATTAAAAATCATCTCTCAATAATCTCACTGAATATAAATGACCTCAACTCCCCAATAAAAAGGCACAAGGTGGCAAAATGGATCAAAACTCAGAATCCATGTATATGCTGCCTGCAAGAAACACACCTTAAAAACAAAGATTCCCACAAACTAAAGGTGAAGGGCTGGAGTAATGTAATTCATGGCAATGGAACTTGAAGACAAGCAGGAGTTGCAACTATGATATAGGATAAATTAGATTTCAAGCCTAAGCTCATCAAAAGAGACAAAGAAGGTCACTTTTTACTAGTAAAAGGAACATTCCAGCAAGAGGAAATAACAATTATCAACATCTATGCCCAAAACATAGATGCGGCCACTTTCATAAAACAAACTCTGCGTGATATAAAATCACATATATAGATCCCAATACACTAATACTAGGAGACTTCAATACTCCTCTCACATCACTAGACCAATCTTCTAAAAAAAAAGGTCAGTAAGATGCTTCAGACCTAAATGACACCATAAACCAAATGGACCTGTTAGACACATACAGAATATTTCACCCAACTACAGCTGAATTCACATTTTTCTCAGCAGCCCATGGAACCTTCTCCAAAACAGACCACATTCTGGGTCACAAAGAGAGCACTTGCAAATTAAAAAAATGTAACACAATTCCCTGCATCTTTTCAGACCACAATGGAGTGAAACTAGAAATCAACTCTAAGAAGACACAGAGTAACCATGTAAACACATGGAGATTGAACACCACATTGCTGAACGAGGAATGGGTCATAGAATAAGTAATGGACGAAATTAAAAAATTCCTAGAAACCAATGAAAACAGAGACACAACATATCAAACCTCTGGGACACCTTAAAGGCAGTACTAAGAGGAAAATTTATAGCACTGAGTGCCCATATAAGAAGAACGAATACTCACCAAATAAATCATCTAATGACACAGCTCAAAGCCCTTGAAAAACAAGAACAGTCCAACCCCAAAGTCAGTAGAAGATAGGAAATCATGAAAATCAGAGCAGAAATTAATGAAATAGAGAATTAAAAAAATACAGAAAATCAACAAAACCAAAAGCTGGTTTCTTGAAAAAATAAACAAGATAGATAAACCATTGGCCAACCTAACCAAAAGAAAGAGAGAATCACCCCAAATTACCAAAATAAGAGATGAAAAAGGTGATATTACCACCAACAGTGCGGAAATACAGAGAATCATCAGGAACTATTTTGAAAAACTACACTCCAACAAAATGGAAAATCTGGAAAAAATTGACAATTTTTTTGATACATACAACCCTCCTAAATTGACTCAAGAAGATATAGAAAACTTAAATCAACCAATAAAAATCAAAGAAATAGAAACAGCAATAAAAAGTTTACCATCAATCAAAAATCCAGGGCCAGATGGTTTTCCAAGGGAATATTATAAAACATTTATGGAAGAACTAATCCAAATACTCCTCAAACTATTCCGTGAAATAGAAAGAAACAGGACCCTCCCAAACACTTTCTATGAAGCCAGCATCACATTAAAACCAAAGCCAAATAAAGACAGCTCAAGAAAAGAAAACTATAGGCCTATATCACTGATGAACCTAGATGCAAAACTGCTAAACAAAATATTAGCAATGCGCATTCAAAACCACATCAAGAAAATTATCCACCATGACCAAGTCGGGTTCATCCCAGGGATGCCAGGCTGGTCCAACATATGAAAAACAATCCATGTAATTTACCACATAAACAGAATCGAAGACAAAAATCACATGATCATCTCAATTGATGCAGAAAAAGCATTTGATAAGATCCAACACCCATTCATGCTAAAAGCACTGCAGAGACTAGGAATAGAAGGAACATATATCAAAATCATAGAGGCAATATACAACAGACCTACAGCCAATATCATATTAAATGGAGAAAAACTGCAAGAGTTCCCACTAAAAACAGGAACAAGACAAGGATGTCCATTATCACCTCTTTTGTTCAACATAGTACTTGAGACTCTAGCCAGAGCAATAAGTCAAGAGAAGGAAATCAAAGGGGTAAAAATAGGGAAAGAAGAACAAAAACTATCCCTCTTTGCAGATGACATGATATACCTAGAAGACCCAACAAAGTCAGCCAAAAAACTTATAGAACTGATCAACAAATTCAGCAAAGTATCTGTATACAAAATCAATCTTAAAAAATTAGAAGCTTTTCTGTACGCCAACCATAAAACCCCTGAAAAAGAAATCCAGAAAACAATTCCACTCACAATAGCACCCCTCCAAAAATAAAATACTTAGGGATAAACCTAACCAAAAAGGTAAAAGACCTCTATAAGGAAAACTAAAAAAAGCTGAAAAAAGAAATTAACGAAGACCTTAGAAGATGGAAAAATCTACCATGCTCTTGGATAGGCAGAATAAATATCATCAAAATGGCCATCCTCCCAAAAGTAATCTACAAATCCAATGCAATTCCCATGAAATTACCAAGGTCACTCCTCACAGACATAGAAAAATCAGTCCTTAAATTCATTTGGAACAACAAAAAGCCCAGGATAGCCAAAGTAGTTCTTAGTAATAATAACCATGCAGGAGGTATCAAAATACTTGACTTCAAACTTTACTATAAAGCCACAGTAATAAAAACAGCATGGTATTGGCACAGAAACAGACACAGAGACCAATGGAGCAGAATAGAAGATTCAGAAACAGACCCACGTGTTTACAGTTAACTGATTTTTGACAAAGGAGCCAAAAACATACACTGGAAAAAAGATAGCCTCTTTATAACAAATGTTGTTGGAAAACCTGGTTAACCATATGCAGGAAAATGGAAATAAACCCCACTTTCTCACCCTGCACAAGAATCAATTCCAGGTGGATCAAAGACCTGGAAGTCAGGCCAGAGACCTTGCAGCTACTTGAAGAGGGCATAGGGCCAACACTTCAACACATAGGCACAGGTAAATCTTTCTCAACAAGACCCCAAAAGCACAAGCAACTCAAAGGATGATCAATACATGGGATCGTATTAAACTAAAGAGCTTCTGTGTAACAAAGGAAAGTATCAAGAACCTCAACAGAGAACCCACAGAGTGGGAGAAAATTTTTGCCAGCTACTCTTCTGATAGAGGACTAATATCTAGGATATACAGAGAACTCAAAAAACTGACAGCTAAGAAAACAAATAACCCAATAAAAATGTGAAAAGGATCTAAATAGACACTTCACAAAAGAAGAAATATAAATGGCCAATAAATGTATGAGGAAATGTTCAACATCATTAGCAGTCAGAGAGATGCAAATCAAAACTACCTTGAGATTTCACCTAACTCCAATCAGAATGGCAACCATCAAGAACACAAACAACAACAAATGCTGGTGAGGGTGTGGAGAAGTGGGAACCCTAATACATTGTTGGTGGGATTGCAAATTTGTGCAACCACTTTGAAAAACAGTATGGAGGATCCTCAGATGAATGGGAATGATCCTACCATATGATCCAGCAATACCTCTACTGGGTATCTACCCAAAAGAATGTAAACCAAACTATCAGACCAATGCGTGTGTATCTATGTTTATAGCTGCACAGTTCACAATTGCCAAACTATGGAACCAGCCAAGATGTCCATCAACAGATGAATGGATTACAAAACTATGGGTTATGTACACAATATAATTTTTCTTAGCCATAAAGAAGAACAAAATCATGCTATTTGCAAGGAAATGGATGGAACTAGAAAACATTATGTTAAGTGAGATTAGTCAGTCACAAAAAGTTAAAAATCGAATGCTCTCCCTAATATGTGGAAGCTAGGGAGAAAATGGGACATAAGAGGGACTCCAGATGAAGAAGGAGAATCCTTAGGTGAACAAAGAATTTGACTTAATGGAAGGTGATGGGGGCAGGGGGGACACCCTAATGAGCATGATGTACTTTCAGGAACACATCAAAGTCAATCACTAAACTGACCTTGAGAAAGAGGGAGGAGGAGAGAGTGGGACGGGGATTGGGGAAGGGTTAAATCAGAAATGTGGGCATGGATGTCTTTACCTATACTAGCTTGTACCTAACAAAGATGTGTGATTACAATGCACCAAATAAGGGAAAGGTGAAAAAAAAAAAACGGATTTCTTAAAGTTACACCAGGAGATTTTTGATCTTCATAATTGGGAGCCCATCTCTATTAAAGTGGCAGAAACAGCTAAGACATTTGTCTTAGATTGGCTTCAATTCTTGGTGCCTACCTGGCCCTCGTTTACCTCATTGCTGGGAGGAGGTATCAGATTAGCAGCAATAGTCATTCCAGGCTTTTGCATTCTACCACTCATTGTATTCCTTGTGATCAATGCCTATGTTAATATACGAGCAGATTTACATGGAATAAAAATGCAAGCACTGCCTCGCACAGGGCCTGGTAGTCAATGACGAGTTCGATTTTCTCAGGACAATATCAACCTAAGACAGGGCTCATTGAATCGAGACCCCATGATGGGTAAGATTAAGGACCTGGTAGGAAACAACCTAAGACAGGCACAGTCCTTCGTGCATTTTAAAACAAAACGGGGGTGTTGTGGGAGCCCAGCTGGGCCCTCTTCCCCCAGGCAGTTGCTATCTGCATATATACTGACTCTTCTGCTATGGCTACATTGGTGTTTCAAAGTCTGGAGATTGCTCCTAAGATGTGTAGATGAAAGACCCTCCCACTTCTTAGAAAGTAAATATATGACCCTAAAGGATTATGGCTTTATGACTCTAGAAAATTCGCTTGACCAGGCTATGTTAAGAATGTGGGCTATACGTGTAAAATGAAGAAGTGGTACTATGGTACTATTTGTGTTCTGACAATGATTGATATGTCATAAATGTCTATGTAACCCTGGTGTACTCAAGAAACGTATAAAAATCCATGCTGAAAAATAATAATAAAAAAAGAATGACATAAATCAGCAAAAAAAAAAAAAGAGATTGCACCTAGGATGCATAGATGAAAGACCCTCCCACTTCTTAGAAAGTAAATATATCACCCTAAAGGATTATGGTTTTATGACTCTAGAAAGTTTACTTTACCAGGCCATGTTAAGAATGTGGGCTATACGTGTAAAATGAAGAAGTGGTGCTATTTGTGTTCTGACAATGATTGATATGTCATAAATGTCTATGTAACCCTGGTGTACTCAAGAAACGTATAAAAATCCGTGCTGAAAAATAATAATAAAAAAGAAAAGGTAACAGATACTTACAAAAAGATTTGACACTTATTAAGATTCAGCCGCAAATAATAAATACTGTTAACATATAGTCTTCTTAAAGTACTTTGCATCTTAACCTCTGTCCTACTCAGGGGATGAGTAGTAGGATGAGCCAGCATGCGTATTCTTAGGGCAGTAGATCTCTGTCTCCTAAAATTCATAACTACTGAAGCTCTGAGACCTTCTGAGGTATGCCTGCTTAGTTAGGATGCCACATGGATATCCAGGCATTCTGGATTTCAGGACCCTGGGGCCATTCTATTAGAGCCCTTTGAGAATGAGTTTAGCATTTAGATCTTGCAGGTAAAAGCCAGGCGTGGTGGCGCACGCTTGTAATCCCAGCATTTGGGAGGCTGAGACCGGAGGATCCGGATTCGCGGCCAGCCTCAGCTACCTAGTGAGGCCCTCAGCAACTTAGTGAGACTAGGTTTCAAAATAAAGAATAAAAAATAGGGCTGGGGGTATAGCTCGGAGGTAGAATGCCCCTGAGTTCAATCCCCAGTACCGCAAAAAAATTTAAAAAAAAATCAGCTACCTAGATCTTGCAGGTAGCTAGCAGATACAATACTTTTCCAGGCATGGAGGAAAGCCCACTATGAAATCTCTAATGGGTCCAAGTACAGGTAAATGAGGAATTAGAGTGAGATTCTTGCCAGACTTGGATGTCAATCCTTACTCCTTAGTTGGGGAGCGGCCATTGTAATGGAGGGAGAGAGGAGGAAAAGGTAATAATATGTGAGGAGCTAATTCTCCTTTCATCTTGTGCTTCATTGCTCACCTTAATTGTCCGCTGCTAGATTCTCCCACACTCGGAGAATCTCCAAGGACCATTATATCCCCCATTTTACACCTCAGGCCAGTGCCAGAGAAAATGCACTGGTACCTCTGATTTATGTATGCAGAATATAAATTCACTATAGTCCTCTCACTTTGTGTTCCTTCTCAAATGAAGGTGGAAAATTGTTTATTATTGTTGATTTTAGTGGTTAACATTAGATAATATTTTGAACTTTGCAAATCACTTTCATATTGTCTGTTGATTCCTCAGGATGGGGAAAAATGAATCTGGGTGATGTGAAATATCCAGCCTAAGGTAACACAGATAAGGTGATAAAGTCACACTCAAACTCACTTTTCTTTGTGGTGTAGATCAGCATGTGTTTTTTGTAGTAATCTAGGACTCATGAAAGCTCTTTATGGGTTTACACAAGGACCACAAGTTTATGAGTATCACTTCCTTGTGTGGTGGCGCACGCTTGTAATCCCAGCATTTGGGAGGCTGAGGCCAGAGGATCCGGGTTCACAGCCAGCCTCAGCTACTTAGTGAGGCACTCTGCAACTTAGTGAGACACTGTTTGAGGATAAAAAATAAAAAATAGGGCTGGGGGTATAGCTCAGAGGTAGAACACCCCTGAGTTCAATCCCATCCCCAGTACCGCAAAAACAAACAAACAAACAAAAAAACTTCCTTGGGACACTTGTTACTATAAATTAATAAATTACTTTTCTGATGTAATTAAAAATGACAGCTAACTTGTTGAGTGCTTAACAGGTGTCAGACTTTGTTACAAACATTTCACATATATTAATCCATTTAATCATCAGAACACTTAGTATCTATTAATATCTCTATAAGCAAAAAGATATAGCCCCCAAAGGCTCTGTTCTTAGCTTGTGGTTGCACAGCCAGCACATGTTGAAGTTGGTGGTGACATTTCCTTTTTCATTTCTGATTTTAATAATTTGGGTTGATTCTCTTTCTTTTGGTTAGGCTGGCTGGGGGTTTGTCAATCTTTTTAATCTTTTCAAAGATTCAGCTTTTTGATTTATTGATCCTATGTATTTTTTTCTCTATTTAATTTTTTTCTGTTCTGATTTTAATTATTTCCTATCTTTTGCTGGCTATGAGGTTAGACTTTCCTGTTTTTCTAAGTCCATGAGGTGTGTCATTTGGTTTATTGGTGACTTTCTGTTTTTCTTCTGTAGGCACTCAACACTATACATTTTCCTCTTAACACTGCCTTCAAAGTGTCCCATAGATTTTGCTATGCCATGTCTCTATTTTCATTTAATTCCAGGAATTTTTTTTTATTTCTTCCCTTATTTCTCTTTTGATGCATTCAGTATTCAAGAGTGTATCATTCAGTCTCCATGTATTTATGCAATTTCTTTTGGTCTTCATGTTGTTGACTTCTACTTTCATTCCATTGTGATCTGAAAAGATGCAAGGAATTATATTACAACTTTTGACTTTGTTGGCGCTTTCTTTGTGGCCCAGGATGTGGTCTATTTTGGAGAATATTGCATAGGCAGCTGAGAAGAATGTATTCAGCTACTGCTGGTTGAAAGATTCTCTATATATCTATTAGGGCCATTTGGTTTATGATGTTCTTTAGGTCTGAAGAGTCTTTACTCACCTTTTGTCTGGAGATAAATCTAGTGGTGTGAGTGGTATGTTGAAGTCTCCCAATATTATTGTATTTGGGTCTATTAGAGACCCAATGTCCTGGAGAGTTTGTTTTACAAATGTGGATGCATCCATATTTGGGGCATACATGTTTGCTATCATTATATCTTCTTGTTGGATTGTTCCTTTTATTAATAAGAAGTGCCCTGCTTTGTTTCTTCTGATGTGTTTAAGCTTAAAGTCTGTTTTGTTGGGTGTGAGAACAGTTTCTCAGAAATATTTCTTCCCTATTTTATTAAGAATATATATATTTTGTGTATGTATATTTACATGTATTATGCTGATATCTTTAATCTCATCCCTTATTCCTCTATCATGTAACATAATATTGATGGACTTAATATTAGTACTTAAGTGTTGTTAAATCTACATTATAGCCAGGTGTGGTGGCACACACTTGTAATCCCAGCATTTAGGAGGCTTGCGGCCAGCCTCAGCTACTTAGTGAGGCACTCCGCAACTTAGTGATACTTTGTCTCAAAATAAAGAATAAAAAAATAGGGCTGGGGATATAGGTCAGAGGTAGAGTGCTACTGAGTTCAATCTCCAGTATTGCAAAAAAACAAAAAAATCTACATAATAGTATCTAAGTATCACGAGTAAGTATCACTCAGAAGACTTTGCCTCCTATTCAGGTGAAGGGTGAATTTTTGGTTGAACATGGGATAGTTAGGTGAGATTTTGGTATTGTTATTTGTGATTGCTCTTATTCTGAGACTCCAGCTCTTAGACCACTTGACCAGCTACTTGTTCTTCTGACTCTCCATGTACAGTTGGAAACTTAGGACTACAAACACTTTGAACTGTAAACTGGTTTAATAAATCCCCTTTTCCCATATATGTGTTCTGTGAGTTCTGTTATTCTAGTGAACCTTGACCAATACAGAGGGTTTGAGTAGAAAGAAAAAGGATTAGGTGTGAGGGGAGGATGAAGCAAAGGTGTGTGGGAGTGCGGGTGATGGGCATGAACAATGAGGTCACCTTGAAATAAAGGTCTTGGCTAGAGCAGATAAGATCAGGCTGGACCTTGAAGAGAATGGAGAGTTCATGGTAAATGTTGGAGAGAGTAAAGGGCTAATGTCAAGACACTATTACTAATGTAAAGTGTATTTGGGGGAGATGCTTCTGGTAGGAGTGTTTGGTGGTGTGCTTTGGGAAGGTGAGTCATTTACTTGAATGGGTTTCAGTAGAGTAAGTTGAGAAACTTGAGAATTGAAAGTAAGTGACTATAATGTCAGCAACATCCTCATTTTATTTTCTGTTTGTTACATTGTGGGGGTCCAGTCCTCCAGGCAGTGGGGTCAGGAGTCCTTCCATAGGTGTTTAATGAGACGAGGTTGAGAGAATATGCTCACACTGAGTGCAGTGTAGAAGCGTGTCTGTTTATTGCTTGTTTGTAGTTGTTTTTTATACTATCTTTTTTGCAGTGAGGCATAAAGAACAGGAATTTTTACAGTCTTATTTTTCTAAAGGTTGAGTAGGTACATCTTTAGCTAGAAAAGCCATATCCCATGACATGTAATAGGGTTAAGAAAACAGTAAAGGTTACAAAATACAATACGTATATAAAGATTCTTTTAGTACAAAGCAGTATTAAAGGTTAACGAATAGCCTCTATTCATTAGTTTAAATCTTTACTATTTGTTTAGCTCCTATAAGCAGTATTCTTATCTTTGTTTCAGGCAGCTAGAGAGTTAATATATCCGGTGAAGTTCCAGGGAGACAAGGTGGAAGTGGGTAGACTATCTGTCTTAAAGCCTTCTTTTTTTTTTTTTTGTGGTACTGGGGATTGAACTCAGGGGCATTCTACCTCCGAGCTACACCCCCAGCCCTATTTTTTTATTCTTTATTTTGAAACCGAGTCTCACTAAGTTGCAGAGTGCCTCACTAGGTAGCTGAGGCTGGCCGCGAACCCGGATCCTCCGGTCTCAGCCTCCCAAATGCTGGGATTACAAGCG
>PVLC010031945.1:0-18455 GCA_004027655.1 Graphiurus murinus | reverse complement strand
TATGTACACAATGGAATTTTACTCAGCCATAAAGAAGAATAAAATCATGTTCTTTGCAGGGAAATGGATGCAACTGGAAAACATTATGTTAAGTGAGATTAGTCAGTCACAAAGAGTTAAGAAGCATATGTTCTCCCTAATATGTGGATGCTAGGGAGAAGAAGGGGCATAGGAGGGTCTCCAGATGAAAAGGAGTGATCCTCGATAAGCAACGAAGTTGATTTAAGTGTAGTGGACGCAGGGAGCAGAGGGACACCCTAAAGCACATGATGTTCGTACACAATCATATCAAGGTCACTCACCGAAGTGAACCTGAGGGGGAGGGAGGGGGAGGGAATGGGGTGGGAATTGGGGAAGGGATCAAATGAGATTTGTGTGCAAATATGTTGTTAACAACTTGTACTTAACAAAGATGTATGCTATATTGCACGAATTACTACAATAAAAAATTAAAAAAAAAGATTTAAAAACTTAAATTAATCTGAAGACTATAATCCAAGTAAAGCATAAAAATTTGTTTTAAACTTCATGATGAAGAGAAAACAAAATAGCTTCTTATTCTTTTAGTGGCTCATCTTAGGTAAGTATCTGCAGGGCACTCAGTTGAAAGAGGTCTCTGACCGTATTGCAAATGCTTAGGACTTTTAGCACCTCTCTCCAGTTAACAACATGAAATTTCTACTTTATAAAGAATGTTCAGTTGAAATAAAATTCTGCCTAACCAAGTAAAGAAGATTACTCCAAAGCTACATCTTCACAAAACAGCAACTTGGAAGCTATATTTAGCCAGGCATGGTCGTATACACCTGTAATCCCAGTATTTGGGAGGCTGAGACAGGAGGATTGCAGGTTTAAAGATAGTCTCAGCAACATTGCTAGACTCTCAGCAACCTAGAGAGACCTTGTTCCAAAACAAAAAATAAAAATGGATGGGAGTGTAGCTCAGAGGTAGAATGCACCTGGGTTCAATCTTTAGTACCACAGGAGAAAAAAAAGATACATTCATTATTTTGCTACTTGACATGGTACAGAGGCAAAACCAAATGTTTGGCTTTCATGCACCATTGTAGCTTCAAAGGCTCCCTCAGCACTACTTTCTCTCTCTCTCTCTCTCTCTCTCTCTCTCTCTCTCTCTCTCTCTCTCTCTCATCTCCTCTCTACACACACACACACACACACACACACACAAACACATACACACGGTGAAGGATGGAGTCCAGTTTGAAAAATAAGAGCTGATTTCACTGTTAACCTGTTTTCATATTTAAAAATATGCAATATAAGGATCTGAGGCTTACACCTGTTCCCATCAGTATATATCAACAAAAAGAACAATGCAGATCTATGGTGGAGAGTAGAATACAAGATTCTGGCTAGCCTGGAGTCATGTATTTATAAACTTCTTATTTTTAAGAAAACTAAACCCCTATTGTTGATTGCATCTCAACTTCTTGTCAAAAGCACCTTAAATAACAATATTTTTACTTGAAATATCATTCTTTTTATATGTTTGTATTTAACTTTAATTTGTTAAAATTGTTTTGTTTGTAGGTTTCCTGAAAATATACAAATATGGTTATAGTTGTAAAATTATGATAGTTGTGATTGAATATTATTATATATTACATTCTATATTTTTGCATACAAGTATGTTCTCATGGTTACAATTAATCTATTATTTGTTTCCCCTGGCTTATTAGGGTATTCTATTGTGAGTGGGGATAGGGCATGTGATAAGGCCCATTCCATGCCTTATCCTTCTTTTTATATCATTTTGAGAATGAGATAGTGCCCATGGCAAACACGCTCACTTTGTAGGTGGGCAGAATTTCTGCCTGCCTGAGAGTTAACATTTGTGGAGGTGATGTATTACTAAAAACTATCGGTTATGTTTGTTCTCTCCAAAACATTCTTTACATTGAGAGAAAAGGAGAAATGTACATACTTTATTAATAGATATAATTGAAGAAAAATAAAAAAAATTAAACTTCTCTTAGTTGATCCAAATGTACCCATTACTTTTCTGAGAGAAAGAAGAGAGGGAGAGATGAGAGATGAGAGAGAAGAGAGAGAGAGAGAGAGAGAGAGAGAGAGAGAGAGAGAGAGAGAGAGAGAGAGAAGAAGGAGAAGAAGAAGAAGAAGGAGGAGGAGGAGGAGGAGGAGGAGGAGGAGGAAAAAGAAGGGATATACTTTTAGCTGCAGTGAATTTATAATTTACATTTAAATCTGTGTTTTGGAGAGTTAATGCATACTCTATTATTAATTACTCCATGTGAATCACAAACATAGACTATAACCATTTTAGACGAACTGCAAACTGGCATGTGTGGTCATCCCACTCATAAAAGATCTAAAGGAATTATATAATTAGCATCTAATTTTCTCTAAGGAAATTATATGGTCCTGGACAGGGTATGTGTGTGGGGTTGAAGGGTGGCAGTGGGAGCGAGGTAGAGCATGATGTTAACAATGGTATCCTTCTACATTCTCTCAAGGAGTGAAGTGATCCAGGCTAGCTAACCCAGACAGAAAACCTTAGTGTGTGCCTGTGTGTGTAATATATGTGCATAATACATATATATGAGACTCTGTGTGTGTGTGTGTGTGTGTGTGTGTGTATGTGTATAACTTCTTTGCTTTGGATGTGAGAATTTCACTCAAGTAGTGCCAGTTGTTGTTTCTTATGAGTTGATCTGATTTTTCTGTTGGATTATACCCTGAAATGTCAGGGTTATCAGTAGCAATTTTTCCCAACCTATATACAGAGTTTACCTTTCAGTAAGGCCAATATATACAAGGGAGACAAGTAAAGAAAAAAGTTAGGAAAATAGTTTCTGGAACAGAGTAGTCCTTAGATTCAGATATGCCTAAAATTAATACAAAAATTAAACATCCCAGTTTTATGAGCTATAAAAGTTCTATTAATGTTCTAATTAGGTTGAGTTCCATTATTTTTTACTTGCAGTTGATTAAGTTTTAAAAAACATTTTGTCATACTATCACATAAAATAATTGGGATAGAGAAGAGAGTGAGAACAAAGAGAGTAAGAGGCAGAAAAATTTTTAATTTTTTCTGTCTTAAATGCAAGACAGAATCACAATAAGAATGTGAGAATGTATGTTATTTTAATGTTAAATATGCCTTTTAGGACTGTATACTGTCTGGAGACAGAAACCATATTTGTAAGCATTATTATAAAGTTAATATATCCTGGAGACATATTTAACCATTTACATAATCAGATAAATTATCGAATATTATAATATGGTATTATGATGATATGATGAACAGGAAAACTATATATGTGTTTAAAATATATTTTGTAAACCGATTTCTGACTTCAGCCTACCTGGATTGAAATAAATATATATGATAATGTAGTTTACATGGTGGTTTGGCCTCTCCTTTGCAGTTGCAAACTGTGGCTCATTTCTTATTCTCACTTTTAGGGCAATCATTTGCCTGTGCCAAACAGACCTGAATTAAAACAATGTATATTTACTGGATGGGCGATAGCCCTACACTAGCCTACAGAATGCTCCATCAGCATGTCAACTACATAAACTCCTTTATTAGTAGTACTTTGCCATGGAAAGCATTAGTATTGTTTTTTTTTTTAATCCCTAATCATATTTAGTGAGAAAATAACTAGAAATAATCACGTAAGACTCCATGTGTCAGAGCATAGTTATCCCACATAATCTAGTCCTCAGAAAGTAGCTGGGAATAAATACTGTTTGTCACTTCTCTTTACCATCCAACTAATAGGAAGTTTTAGGTATATCTCACTCTTACGCCCAGGCTGAACACCAAGCTATTAGAAGATTTTTAATGAATACATCATTATCTGAGCAATGGAACATCAGAAACCAGACACAAGAGCAGTTGTGTATTTCAACTACAAACAAAAACAGAGACGTTAAGATTTCAACGATAGGCTTAAACAACTTAAAAGTAGAACTATTTTAGACAAATTACAATACTGACTTCTCTCTAGGAACATCAGTTCTGTATATAATCAGAGGTCTAAAATTGACTCCATAGGGAATACTCCAGGAGAACATTTTTTTTTTTAATTTAACAAGAACAAGAAACAGCAGTGTGTGATATTAAGGCTGTTATGGTTAGGGGTTTGGAGTTCTTGACACGAAGATAACATAGAGATTAATAAGATCTCTGAAAATTACTAGCTGTGTAACCTTGATAAGTGACACATACTTTCCTTTTCTAAATTTCCATAAACTTCTATAATTTTAGGATTATATTAGAATTTAAATCATAGGTTTGTGTTTATATAACAAATGAAAAATAAACACAAAAATATATTTATTATAATGCTTTAAAAATAAAGCTATTATGGCTGGATGTGGTTTCCATCAACTATGCGTACATATGTGAATATACCAATGTCAATCCCAGTACTCTTTATTGGGAATGGGGGAAATGGGGAGGTGGATGGGGCCCCATCAAGTACTGTGTGCCTGTATGTCACTGTAACATAATTTGCATTAGGATGTGAGACAAATTGCACCAATAAAAGCATAATAAAATAAATAAATAAAAGAATTTTTAAGTCCAGGAGTTTGAGACTCACCTGGACAACATAGTAAGACCTGTATAAAAAGGAGAGGAGGTATATTTTTAAATCCTAGTGAGGTTTTAGCTCTCTATTTTTAGTTCTTAAGTATTATTGTTGTGATTTATATTATATTAAAAGTCACATGTTGAAATAAGTAAGGTAAACCCTTATCTTCATATGTTTAAATCTTCTAAAATAAATAGTTTGTTATTTACACCTCAAAAATACATTTAATATGTTTCTGCTAAAATGTCAACAATAGGTTATACTGTTTGAGATTTACACTTAAAAAGATTAGAATATTAATATTGAAAGATTTATAAGGTATATTTTTATAAATGCCGAGTTTCATTATTCCTCATAATCATAACAATGGTAATAACATATGATGAATTGTTGGACTATTGCTGAATTTATTCGTCTTTGTGAAACCATTGTTTGGGATAAACAAATCCAGTGAATGGAATATCAAAGATGAGGTAAATAACAATGTAAAAATGTTGAATTTTTTCTAATTTTTCAGGTCTTAAGTCATTTATTGTATAGTTGTGAGATACACGGGAGGGAATTTCTCCTTATAGTTCCCCAGCATGAACCCACTCTGAAAACACCATCATTTCAGAGTAGGGCAAATCCTTGAGATAATAAATGTCTATTGTTTAAGTGACCCAGTTTGTGATATTGTGTCAAGGCAGCCAGGGAAAGAGTATACACGCTTCGGGGCTCATGATGATAAACTGTGACAAAATTCAACAGCAACTGTCTCAGATGAAGTTACTGGTATTTGACCATGTTTTGTCTATCACCATGACAATTTCCTGTGTTTCAGTTGTTTAATTTCCTTTACATTGTTTGTGCTTCTCTTAGGTTTTGAAATGTTCATAATAAATATGTATTACTTCTGTAGCCAATTTATATTTATGTATTTATGTATTTATGTATTTATGTATTTATTTATTTATTTATTTATTGCAGTACTGGGGATTGAGTTCAGGGGCATTCTATCTCCGAGCTACACCCCCAGCCCTATTTTATTTTGAAATAGAGTCTCACTAAGTTGCACAGATACTCACTAAGTAACTGAGGCTGGCTGCAAACCTACAATCCTCCTCTCTCAGCCTCCCAAGTACTGGAATTACAAGATTGTGCTACCATATCTGGCTTCCAAAGACAAATTTGATAAATGTCTTCAAATCGGCAAAAATTTGAGTTGTTTATATTCTTATAGATGTTAAATAAAGATGAGTAACTTACTTTAAAAGTCATTTCATGTCTTATATTCTGTTTACTAAATTCAGAGTATTCATAGCTATCCTCTGACATTTCATAGTCTGTATTATTTGTGTATCTGTCAGATTTTAAGTTCAAATATTACTAAAGGACATGATTAAAAACAGCAGATTTCTGTTTCTACTAGAACAAAATAATGAGAGATTAACAATGAATAATCAGAAATGTACTTTTTCTTATAAAACTTCAATTTCTTGTTGAATAAATTAATGAAAGTTTTTACTTTTGCAAAGAATATGCATATCTGCATATGTTAATATCAATTCAATATTAATTTAAGGAATAAAAGAAAGCCAAAATTTGCTTTAAAATGTGTCTAATGGGTAAAGCATGCAAATACAAAAACACATGGTCAGTCTTATAATGGAAAACGTATATGAATCATAGGGAACTAACCATTAGAAAGGTTAGAAAATGCTCTGAATTCTTCTGATTTATGCAGAATAAGTAGAAACTATCTGTAGAGGGTGTTAGGGTTGGGTCACATAGGATGCTGACTAAAAATAAAACAAACATTACTTGAACAGGTTCAGAGAATGCAGTTAAAACAACTGAAAGATTGTTACAATGCTATTGCTTGTTAAATACATGATTTCTTTTTGTCATCAATCTTGATTTTTTAAATACTCTTAAAATATGCATTTTCTGTCAAGAATAAATCTCATTAACTGCTCCACTCCAAATGGCCACTTCTGTCACTGCAGATTTATATAGGGACAGCTATACATTATTAACAAGCTATGAAAAGTCACTGGCTAAATGTCACCCAAGCTGAGATATAGCTGCACCTTGGGATTCATATAGCAAACAGTTTAGTTTTAATCATCTTGGACCACAAGATGTCTTGACATTTGAGCAGCAACTTTTTCCTCTGGAATCAGACCTCTATTATTTCAGCCATAATTTTTAGCTTAAACTGTGATGGAAAGTTTTACCTTCTAAATTAAAAATGTGAAAAAAATCAATCCATCAAAGACCTTATCATTCATTTAATCAATGCTCACCTGCAGCCCTCTTCCTCCTGATCCCCCTTCCAAGAGGAATGAGCAAGGACAGCTAAAAAACGCAAACATCTTTAGTGCAGCCAGAAATGTTTGAGCTAGATGCTTTTTTGTTATATTAATACCTGGGAGAAATGACCTTGCTGAGCTACATTACTGATTGATTTTACTAGGGAATTTTTTATTTTGATAAAATAAGTAGGTTTCATACTTTAAAAAATATGCATTTGGATCATTTTCTGTTCAAAATCTAATATTATTGAGATAAATCTTTGGTTCCCACAAAGTGTCTAAATTTATTAACAATATTTTATTTAAAATATAGAATGTGTATTATAAACTTGAATGTTATTAAGATCTGACATTTTCATCCTTCATTATGAAGCAGTCATAAAATAAGATTATTTAAACTAATAATAGAAAAACATAAAATAGATACATCATTAAAGAACATTTATACTTATATTTTATATATAATTATGCACATATACAACATCATGGTGTGTAGATTAAAGATACACAATAAAATTTATTTTTTTTGAAGAGTGATCACCCACAAAATTCTATCAAACTTTGCTTTAATTAATAAAAATGCATCATATACCTTGTTCTGAGAAAACATCTTCTTTCATAATTTTATTATCTGTATATGATACCAAGTTATGAATAAGCAGTTATTAAAATTAACTTACATTTATTTTTAAATTATCAACATTCAGATATACTCTGAGTCCTGCTATTATATTAATTATATCATATTATAGTATGTATTATATATAATTATGTTATATATCCTGCTTCCTGTGTATTTTCATTTATTTAAAAAAGTCAACATAGAAATATCTTCTCTCATAGTATTTAAATATATCACAAAGAAAGATGGCTAAGAACAGCATACTGTGAAAACACATAGTTTATGCAACTGAAATAAAGAAATATCCTTTATACAGTTATATAAGTTTGCTATTCCACAGTGCCTGAAAAAAGATATTGTGTTTTCAACAACTTAACATGAAAAAAACAAGACTTATTGTCAAATAAATTGACTTCGTAACAGATCTCTATTCTATGTTTCCTATTTTACTTAAAAATAAATTTATATGGTATAATTAGTTACAAACAGTACAATTAGTTTGTTCATGAGAATGAAGTAGACGACAGAGTATAAAACTAAACACAGCATTGTTTCTTAAATGTTTTGTAAGAGTTGACACTTAAAATCAATAAATTTATATTTACTTTAGATTTTGCCAATAATTATATATATAATGAGAAGTCACCTACGATTTTCTTTAAGCTCTTTGACAATTTGAAAGCACACCTTTTGTATTTGCTTCTATTTCATCATTTATTTTTCAACTATAGTCAATAATAATTGCCAATTATCTATTACATTTGAAGTCCTTTATAGGCTTCTGTATAGTGAAGAGTAAAATAGACATGATCTTTGCAGAGATTACAATACCTTGGGGAGAGAAATGTGAGTATACAGTAAAGAATAAATACTATTATGTTTTTTAAGGTATCAACTGGAAGATATGACCTGGTTTGTTGATGGGTGAGAGGAAGCCAGAGAAGACTTCCCTATTCATGTCCTTTTGAGAATGAGTTAGAAAAGTATTAACAATTGTCTTAGAACAAAATTCTCAACCTAGGTACGGGAGAAGACGACTTATACTACATCTTCAGGTATGATTAATGGAGGGAGGATAATGTAGATTGTCAGAATATTCCAGGATACTTGGATTATTCCAGAAGCAGAACCCAAACAAACAGTTTAGTGGAAGTAAATTTTTGGAAGATATAGAAAATACCTGAAGTTGACTAAGTTGGTAGATGAAAGAGAATGAAGAATATGAAGTTCGTATTATTGTCAGCCATCAAAGTGAGTGATAAGAGGTTATTAGTCAGGCAAATTCTGGTCAACTATGAAAAACATACACTTCAGAATTATTACACCTGATGAGCTGAAGAAACTAAGTTATTTATGAATAGGGCATTGACAGGTGACTGGACACAAGGAATTCTACCCTTATAAAAGAACCAAGGGAGTTCATTTGACCTTTCCATCATGAGGACACGAGGAAGAGACACCTGGGCATTTGTGAAACAGAAAGTGGATCCTTGGCAGACACTAAATTTCTTGAATTTGAACGTCCCAGTCTCTAGAACTATAAGAAATTATTTTTTTTTTGTTTTGAAGCCATTCAATTTATGTTGTTTTGTTATAGCAGATGGAATGGACTAAGGACTACTCATAAAATGAAGTACCTACACACACACACACACACACACACACACACATAAATACATTCATAAACATATATATATAGATATAGATATATATAATTATTTCTACATCTATTTCTGCACAGGTTAAAATGCACATATAAAAGTCTTCATATTTATATATATCCATAACTGAGAATGGGTAAACATGCTATCATGATATACCTGTGATGAAGATAATAGTTTTTTTTTTTTTTTTTTTGCGGTACTGGGGATTGAATCCAGGGCCATTCTACCTCCCAGCTACACCCCTAACCCTATTTTTTATTCTTTATTTTGAAACAGTGTCTCACGAAGTTGCGGAGGGCCTCACTATGTAGCTGAGGCTGGCCGGGAACCCAGATCCTCCAGTTTCAGCCTCACAAGTACTGGGATTACAGGCGTGCGCCGCCACGCCCGGCTGATAATAGACTTTTGATTTGAAACTTTATCCATAAGTGTTAATGTTTTAGAATATAGGAAATACTACACGAGGGGTTTGTAATAGTTAACTGGTAAATTCATACATATTTTGTAGACAAAGGAGGAATAAGCAGTAAAAAAAAAAAAAAAAAGAGCGAGGGAAAGACAGTGATAGCAAAACATAATTAAATCATAGTAAATGCTTTGCGTAAGGGATTTATCCAAAATTGGATTTCAAGCTATTAAGAGTCTAAATCAAATTCAGCTTTGCTTGGCTCAAAGACTTATTTTTCCTTTAGACTTTAAGTTCCAGGTTTTGTATAAAATTTAGGCTCATGGAAATAACTCTAGTCACTATCAATATCATCATCCTCAGGTTCTTATAGGTTTCAAAATTACCATTATTTTAAAATTACATTAATAATATATTTAAAGTAATAAAATAATGAGTAGGTAAATTAATTGTACATAAACACTTAAAGCAAAAAGCAAATTATAAACTCATTGTTATACTAAAATAAGAAGTCCTCTTAACATCTTCACCATTTGATTTGCCCATTTGTCAGCCTTCTCCACATCTGAAGCCCATTTCTCTTCGTTCATCTCGATGTCACATCTGCTATTCATAGGAAGCTATTCTCATCCTGTTTTCTAAAGCTAGCTCCCACTCTTTGCATATTTGCTTACATAGTTTATATATCCAAATCACTTCATTCTAAAGAGAGTAGTCTGATTCTTCTATTACCCTATTTTCTGTTTTCCTTCACTATTAAACAAATTCAGTGCTTGTTGCTTTCATTTTTAATTTCCCCATATACTACTCACTCCATGAAAACAAATTTTCACCTCTAATGCTTAGTTTAAATTGCTCTAACCAAAGTCAACCAATCTAATGATTATAAAAGTCAAGGCTCTCTTCTGAATCCTGACTTCGTTTTGAGATTTGATGTAATTGATCGTTCTCTTCCTGAAGTTAATTCTCCCATAGCTTCCATTATATCCCATCCCAATTTTTTCCCACTTGTTCATTTTCTTTCTTTCACTCTATCAAGTTCAACTACCCATTTCTAAATGTGTTGCTATACAGAATTCTTGAATCTGTTTTCTTTTTCTTTTATACAAGTCCTTGCTAAGTAATATCACATACAAATAAATGCCATTTATATCCAACATGAAAATATTCCAAAGTTGTGTTTCTAGTCATAATTTCTCTCACTGAACTAAACCTGTACTTTCAGTAACCACTTAGGTATATTTATGTGGACAGTATAGAGACACCTCAAAATGAATCTACCAAAACCCCAAATGTTTACTCCACTCTCCACCTAACTAGATTTTATCCACTATATACATCACATAAGATAATTTTTTTCTCTTTATCATTATCATTCAAGTCCTTTGAGACTGAAATGTTCTCAAACTTTTTACTTCTTTGTAAGGTGTGTGTGTGTGTGTGTGTGTGTGTGTGTGTGTGTGTATGTGTGTGTGTTTTACTGGGGATAGGACACAGGGCCATTCTACGTCAGAGCTAAACCCAAACCTTATTTTATTTTGGCATGGGGTCTCTCTAATTTACCAAGCACTAGTCTAGAACCTGCCACCCTCCTTTCTTAATCTCCCAAGTATGGGAATTATAGGTGTGCACAATTGTACTTTGCTACGTTTTATTTCCTAGTGCCCCATCAAAGGTCACTAGCAGACAAAAAAGTCTTATGACAATTCAACAGCATTTAGAGTAAAGGATAAATAATTCCATTCACTGACACCCCGCAAAAGCATCACTAAAGTGTAATGGAGATAAACCGTGGATATTTAGGACTCTTAGAATTTTCCCTATACCTCCATTCAGGAGTCTCTGCTTAATTGAGTGTAAAAGGCATAGAGAGTTTAGTAAATGCTTCTTCCTACATGTGTTAGATTTTCATTTCTGTGATGAAAAATAACTTAAAGGAGGAAAAATCTATTTTGGTTGACTCTTTCAGCCTATGGTCTGCTGTCTTCATTGCTTTGGGCTTGAGGATAGACAACCTTGTGGCAGAAGGGCAAGCTGTTCACTCCCTGGCAACCAGGAAGCAGAAAGGGAATTTAGAGAAAGAAGCTGGGGTATAAGACATAGTCCCCAAGGGTCACTCCCTTCAACTAGATCCCACCCTCCATAGTTCAATCACCCCACAGTAGTCATTCAGCTATGAATTCATCAGTAGACTAACCCACTGATGGGGTCAGGGCCCTTGTAATCCAGCCATGCCCCCAAAGTCCCACCTCTGAAAACTGCTGCATTGAGGACCAACCCTTCATTTACACAAGCCTTTTGGGGACATTCTGGATCCAAATCAAACACCCCTTAAATGCTTAATATTATTGGTAGGCACCTAAATTTTCAGTTCAAAATTTAGTTTTTACATTAGAACTCCTGATTTCTTAAAAATGTCATAGAAACTTCCCATGACATCCTCATGGCAGAATCCCATCTAGTCATATCATGGGTGGAGAGAACAGGTGCCACTGGTGTCTCTTCCCAGCATCAGAGGCAACATGCACATGGTAACTTTATCTATTCCATGGATTGATGTGGTGGACAATCTGTTAAGCAGTTATTTTAAAAGGTCATTTGAAAACTTGTGACTTTTTGTTCCATTTGTTTATCATTTTATAACTAACTTGTATATTGTTGTTATTATTATTTTAATTTTCACTGGGGAATATTATCTTTTCTTTAATAATCTGGAATACGATAGTTTCATGAATATTGTTGTTTCACTGAGATTATATTAAGCAGATTTTTATTACTCAAAATATTATTATATATTGTGGAAACACCTAAAATGAAAATTAATGTAAATATTATTTTAAAGCATTTCTATTTGTAAAGGACTCTTTTCATCCTTACCTACTTGTAGAGCATTTTCTATCTCTTTTTTCTTTTATATAAATTTATTTCTTCATATATGAACAACAAAATAACCATAAAGCTCATTTATAAATAGTAATCAGCTTAATAAATTTGGCCTCTTATTTGCAGATAGATATATACTTAATGTAAAACAGCCTCAAACTGTATCATGCACCATCACATCTGGAGGGCTTAGTAAAGTAGAGCTTGCTATTACACACCAGGACATTTTCTCTCAGTAAGTTTAAGTTTGAGCATAGAATTTGCATTTGTAATAAGATTTTAAGTAAGACTACTGCTGCTACCTCAGGAAGTGCATTTTGAGACCTATGGATTTAAATAATTTTCTCTAGATTTCTTTAAAAAGATTATTTTAAAGAAGCAATTTAGAACAAGAAAATATAGTAAATGCAGGCAATAAAATCATATATACCATATTATAATATCAATTGTTTTAGGACTTTCATGCTAAAAAGACTAAGTTAGAAAAATCAGTATTTAATGGTCAAAATAAAGCAAATCTTTTGGGACCAATAGCCGAAAACCAAATCTGTTATAATAAGAATGTTTTGTTTTGTTTTTAAAGTATGTAAATATGCTAATTATTTTCAAAACATACTTCAGAAAAAAGACCCCAACAGTGTGGCAGTAGGAAAAAATCAAAATAAATACTAAGTCTAAATGTTTATTGTTTTTGTTGCTTTAAACTGTGTGGAAAAAAATCTACTCTTCTTTCAGTCTTCTATCCCAAGTTGTCCCTCTCACACAGACTTCCAGCTTTGCATCATAATTATCATGGACTCAGTATGACTGCCTCTCTGGTCATAATATTTTCCTTAATTTACTCACTATGAAAATATCACTTATTTTGTCTGTTGTAACTGGTTATTAATATGTTTGAATTCCTTCCTACAGTCCCTGCTTATGTTGTTGCACTTTACTCTGGGATGTGAAGTCTGTCTTGTTGAGGAATGTTTTGTATTTCCCTATATTCTGCAAAGCACAGGATAAATTGCCGCACATATGATCTTCTTTTAAAAATTATTGAATGAATGAGTTAATAAAATATTATTACAATGATATTATAATCAAATCTTTAGTTCCCTCCCATGACTTTCTTTCTATATGCTGAGGGTACAAAACAATAACATAGGTTCCTGCCCTAAAATAAATTAGAGGGTTTAATATCTTTTATAGTACTGTCAAAAATGGGAAAACTAATATTTTAATATGGTGGTCACAGATTTACTTATTTTATTTCTTTTCTTAGAACACAAAGTAAAATGAATTGGCTTCTTTCAGTTTGAAAATATATGAATAATTATCACCAAACAAGTTTAAAAGAAGTAGCAGCTGTAACAGAAATTTTGGTATTGCCTATGTAGTAGTCTGATCTTATCTGAGATTGGTCAATGATGCTGAGAATCACCAAAAATAAAAAGAAATTATGAAGCCAAAATGTTTTTTATCTATACAGAATATGATATAGATGTAAACAAAGCTGATATTCAGCCTTTGGCAAAATCAAAGAGAGATATAAGTTTAAAGAATGGGGGGTAATGAGTAAAGAGTTTAAAAAAAAAAACCTTGGAGGATGGTATGTGTCAGAGTTTTGTGGAATTTGTGACTGAAGGGTTATGGACCAGTACTGTGAATAGGAAAACTGGGCAGAAAAAGAAGAGAGGTTTTGAGAAGTAATTTTATGTGTAATGAAATGAATCACTTCTAATGTTCTTTAAGAGACACAATTAAGTGTTGCAATTCCTTTTTAATTACTTGTGAGCACTGGCCCATGCTTTAATAAATGCAAATCTCTGCAGAGCCTTGATCACTAGGGCCTTGGAATTTATAAAAGCTATATGTATTTTATTTGCTCTTAAAATGTCATTTCTTTCTCATTTTAGTCCTTTTCAAAAGTTGAGAGTGGGAATGAGAAACACTTTAAAATCAGAATTTCACATTAATAGGAAAAATATAATTATACTGAGCTTGTTAAATTTGCAAAATATTGCTTAATCTTTTGGTACTTAATTTTCTACACTGACCAAGACAGCCTTAATATTCCCCTCAGCTTAACTGAAGCTTTAGATAGGTTTTTGACCTTCCTTTTCATAGAACTTTTTTTTTTTTAAACTTCACCATTCTATATTCTTTCTCTGTCCCTTTGAAATACAGATATTCCATTCTACTGACAGTTTTGCAACCCAGACATGTCTTTCTCAAGGAACTGGGAGTCACTCCTTAGAAATATGAACTTCATAAAAGGTAGTTGCTCCTATGACCTCATCTCTGTGGGAGAGTAGTGGCCTAAGTTTGGTGGACATCTAACTCTAAGTTGTAAAACATTCATTTTCTTTTTTCTTGTCATAAAGAATGCTTTTTTCTTTGGGCAAGGCCAAGCTATAAATATAGTGACCTAGGATTCTCCTCACCTTTTCCAGTCAGCATTCTCACAGCTATCATACAAAACACCTGACCACCACAATTTAGAGGAAGGAAAATTTATTTGCTCATGCCCTGGAGATTTCAGGGGTTCAGTCCATGTTTGGGTCAGATCAAGTCTGAGGAGATCAGGGCATGGTCAGGGAGCAGAGAGAAGAGTGCAAGCACTCTGCTCTCACTTCTTGGAGGCCAGAAAAAAGACAGAAGAGCAAGGGGAGGAAAGACCATTTCTAATCCCTAAGGATATACCCCCAGGGGCTCTCCTCAACAACCAACCCCCACCTCCAGTGAGGTCTGAATCCAAACCACAACATCACCCAGCTCTTAAGATATCACCCACCCTTTGTTTCAGAGGAGTTGAGCACAGATTGAGTTATCTGTCTACTGTGGTCATGCCTTGAGTAAGTCTTCCTTGCTGCTTATATTTGTACAGTGCAAATTTTTTGGCAATGCAAAAATGGCAGAGAGAGAGAAGAAAAACAGAAGGCTAATAATAGTACTAGAAACTTATAGACAGGAATCTCTATAATTTAACATTTGGGATACTATTGGATTCAAACAGATTTAGTTCTTTACACTTCAAAATGAAGAGTATAGACACTTCACATCCCTCTATTTGATTATTCCACACTGAGAATCTTCTGAGCCCTCAGATGACCTGCTAGGTTGAAAATTTAGCATTGCTTATTCTAGAGACTACTCTTCATCTGCCTCCTTGGGCTCACCCAAGAATTTTGGGCTAGTTAATGCCAGAAAACTGGCCTAAGATATAAATAAATGTTTCATTGGGAATGCAATACCTTCTTTTTCAAGCACTACATTTCTGAATAGCTCACAACATTACTATTTTTTATTAAGAATTACTTCCCAAGGTATATTAATATACTGAGAGTATAATATATGAGAGTATTAATATACTTACAGCTACTCCTAATTATAGATCCTCTCATTCATCAGCAGTTTCCTAAACCCAATCCCAAATGATAGCTGGAGATCTAGACTCTGCTGATTGGATCCAATTCTTTTTCTAGTTGGGAACAACTCCACTTCACTTTCAGGCCCACTATTTCCTTCTCCCCAGTAAAGAAAATACTTTGCTCTGCCTTCATTCTCCCAGGGCTGACAACATCTACTTGAATTTATTATTGTTTTACTCCAGATTTTAAAGGGAATTCCCACAGTTTTTCCCCATTCAATATGATGCTGGCTTTGGGTTTATTTTATATTGCCTTAATGATGTTCTAAGTTCTAAAACTCTAAAGAAATCTAATTCTTTACTTGAAAAAGGGTTATAGAAGATAAAATGTCATACCATCTCCCATAATCTGAATGTTTGCCATTCCCAATAATTCATACCTTGAAACCAAATCTTCAATATGATGTCACTAGAATGTGAGGCTTTTGGGGGAAGTGATAAGCTCATGGGGTGGAGTTGTCATGAGTGGGCTTGGTGCCCTTAAAAAGGAACCCACAGTGAACTAGCTAGTACCTTCCACCATGTGCAGATGCACTAAAAAGCAGCCATCTATGAACCAGAGAGTATGAGCACTCAGCAGGCACTGAATCTGGTGAAAACTTGAGCTTGGATTTGTCAGTTTCCAGAACTGTGAGCAATAAATTTTGTTGTCTATAAGACACTCAATACATAGCATTTTTGTATGGCAACCTAAACAGGCCAAGTATGTTGGCCTCTCTTCACAGGGACAGGGGAAGTTCAACCTCACAAATTTTTGTTTGCGTTTAGCTATATCTGTAAGGAGATGATATATTTTAGTAATGAAAACAAAAGCAAATATACGTTTGACAAATATGTGGCAACATTGTCCTAAGGCTTCTCAGTTGTATACTATAATTGGACATTTTATTTAAAAATAATTTTTGAGGAGGGAGCTATTCAACATATTATAATATGCCTAGCAATATCATCACATATAATGTTTGGAAGGTAATCATTTTCACAGGATTTTCTACACAATGAGAAACAACATTATTATTGATGATAATAATAAATTATGATGGTCTTACTGTAATTACAAACACAAATTATCATGGGGTTACCCATCAAGGGATAATTATGTATACTTAAATGACAATTATTTTATTGAATCCTTTGAAGAAATTACATTTTTTGTTATTGAACTATTTTGTTTTTAGATTATATATGTTTGAGAGAAAGTCATTCAGTAGATTTATCTTACAAAGGTTTTGAAGTTTATATTTGGCTTGTTAAATTTTGCTTCTGAATAATGCGTCACTATTAACTGATGCTCTGGTCTCTGCCCATTCCCTTGCCTGGGCCCCTTTTAAAAATCATCCTGAAAAAAAAAATCATCCTACTTGGCAGTAATGAAACAGCATCTGTGGAAGGGCAACCTGCCAAGATTCAAAGGCATTAGTCTATCCAGGGAGACAGCATCCACCTTTGCTTCAGTATAGGTATATACTGCATGAATTCTATGGTTTTTATTCTTCTTCTTCTTTTTTTTTTTTTTTCATGAACTCTGTATGTCTTGATGACTTTGAAAACTAAACTTAACTTTCTTTTCCTCGACTAGGATTCTAATTTAGGTATAATGGGATTTGCACCTCCCTCAAGCCTTTTAAAATATTCAAGGGAGGCATAAAAGAAATAGCAGAGAGACATTCACTTTTTATTACTCTGTATGATGGGGATATTGTATTGCATACATACTAATGTAAATTCCTCTAAAATATATAATTTCCACCGTTTTATTCTTTCATTGTTCCCTTTCCACAATCAATTTGGATTTCTGAGACCTTACACAACAGAACTAAATAGCTTTCCAAAGCTGATGCGTCTTGGTCTTTTGAATTCAGTAACTGCACACTAGATAGAAGCTACAAGTAATAAATTTTTCTTTGTGACTCTCCCTGACAAGAAGAAAAAACATTAATTTAACTTCTCTGGTTGAACTTGAACTAAGGCCTTAAAAATAGATAAGTGACTCAAACTATTTACTTTAATTCTCCTGCCCTATAACCCTCACAGGGACATGGAATGTTGGCAACATCATAAAATGTAGTTAAAAAAAAGCTTTCATATTTAGGAAAATTACTGATATATGAGTTTAAAATTTAGAAATATTCATTTTCAGCCTCTGCATGGCTTCTATCTTTCTCTATATTTAGTCTGGCTCCACTTAAAGCTAAATTGGAAGAAGTATTTTAATTTTAGAATCAGTTTAATTCTTTTTATAATTCAGAAATATGGTATGTATTTCATCATTTAGGCAAACCAAAAGGCATGAAATGATTTCATATTTAAGATATTATTGTATACAACACTATCTTAATGGACTCCTGGCCCTTTTCACCCATCATGCAAGTAAATATTGCCCAGATATCCAGTACAGAGAAGCCACTGCAACAATTATTTTGATAGGACATATATAAGATGGGAGATATACATTATTTATGCTGATGATAGGGATAGCACATTATAATTGAGTTACGATAATGCTAACTCCTTCATCATGTGAACAGATGCTAAGAAGTAACATGTTAAATTATTATTTGAATACACTATCTCATTCTCTG